>JAJPUD010000712.1:528632-547742 GCA_023553655.1 Myrmecobius fasciatus
TTGTCAAGTATTTTAACATAATTAGCATGTATTAGATTTCCTGCCATTTAGGGGTGGGGGTGGGAGTGGAAGGAAGGAGGGAAAAGTTTGTAACAGAAAGCTTTGCAAGGGTCAATGTTGAAAAATTACCCATACATATGTTTTGCAAATAAAAACTTTAATAACAAAACAAAACCAAAACAAAATAAAAAAGACTATTATTAAAATATTATCAGTCAAATAATATTAGGATTGAAGTGGATCAGACTACTTAAAAAATACATTTATATAGAAGTCAAGTGCTTGTAGCCATGTGATATGTATGGAAAGGGCAGAAATTTGAATCTTTCCAGTGTCAAGCAATTTTATTTTCATGCCAATCAAATCATGATAGTGAGACTCATTTTAGCACCTTAGCCTTCTGTTTGGTAATTGGTATCAGAATTCTTGAAATAGATTTTGGGAAAAAAATATCATCAGTATTGTAATAGAATTCAAGAGAATTTTCCAACCCAGGGCAGAAAGGTACCTGTATGTAAAGGCTGCAAGTAAGAGCCAGGAAAAAAGGTAACTAGAAGAAATGCGGGACTAGAAGTCATAAGACCTAGCCTTCTTTTCCAGGAACTAGCTACATTACCTTTCACGTTTTATTTTACCTGCCTCAGCTTCTGCTTCCTAATTTGTAAAGTGTTTGTAAAGTTGTAAAGTAATCTCCAACATCTTTTCCAGTTTGAAAAAATCATGCAATCCTAGTGAGTGAACTCCAATGACTCCTTAGTCTCTCAAAGTTCAAATATAAGGCTCCCTGGCAATTAAAACTTAACAATTTAACAAACTTCATTTTTCTACCCCCCCCCACTCAATTCTATATTTATTGCCCTCATGAATGACATGGCATCTTCCATCTCTGCATATTTACATTTGTGTTTTCTCTTCCATTAGAATGTAAACTCTTTGCCACTTTTTTTTCTTTGTATCTTTAGTGCTTACTGCATAATTGGGCCCCTAAGTAAGCACTTAATAAATAAATGCTTATTTATTGGTTGCATAACATACTACAAATTTTCTTAAACCTTGGGTTTTGAATTCACGTAATTGAATGTGGGGATTGTGAAAAATTTGGTAAGAGTAAAATATATTAAACAATCTGCAAAGATATAATTTAAGTAAAAATAAAAAGGTATGTCCATTTTATTAGTATGCAAATTTACTTTTGTCTTTAGTGTAGGCATACCAAAGAATTGTTTTGAAATAAAATAAATCCTTATGATTTTTTATCAATAAATGTTGAATTACTATACCTACATATCCAGGTCTTATAAAAATATCTCAAGTGAAAAGAGGATGCCAGTGAAACAGTTTTAGGAAGCCCTAACATGGAGAAAAGGTGCCAAACTGCCAAGTGCAGGCCAAATCAGATTAAATTTAATTGGGAAATATTTTTAAAAAGAAATAAAAGTAGAATAAGATGGATGGTTTAGTGGCTGCTGTTTCTTTTCCAGTTTGACACTAGTCTAGGGAAAAGAACAGAGATTTGGAAGTAAGAAGACTTTTGATTTCATCTCTTTCACTAATTAATTTCGAGACCAGTTAAATGGTCATATGTTTGTAGTCTATTTCTTTATCAAGTTACACTATATGATTTAGCTCTGAAATTCCTATTCCTAGAATTATTTACATCCTACCTCTAATTCTAGGAAACATGGCATCATAGAGCTGGAAGAGAACTTTGAGATATCAGCTCCTTAGCTGATGCCCTTACCAAGGTTTGTCTAAAAAAAATTAAAGGAGTTGCTGGCTTAAATCAAGATCATATTAAATCCAAGATTCAGTTCCTCTATTATTGTTCTGTAAGAAACAACCAACAAGATGATTTCAGAGAGGCCTGAAGAGACCTATATAAACTGATGCTAAGTGAAAGGAGCAGAACCAGGGGATCATTTTACACAGCAACAAGACTATACGATGATCAATTCTGATGGACATGGTTCTCTTCAACAATGAGGCGATTCAAACCAGTTCCTATTGTTCAGCAATGAAGATAGTCATATACATCCAGAGGGAGGCCTGTGGGAGCTGAGTATGGACTACAACACAGCATTTTAATGCTTTTTTGTGAATATTTGCTTACATTTTGTTTTCCTTCTTAGGTTGTTTGTTTTTTTTTTCTCTTTCTAGATCTAATTTTTCTTGTGCAGTAAGATAACTGTATAGATATGAATACATATATATTGGATTTGTCATATAATTTAACATATTTAACATGTATTAGACTACCTGTCATATAGGGGTAGGGGTGGGGGGAAGGAGAGGGAAAATTTGGAACAAAAAATTTTGCAAAGGTCAATGTAGAAAAATCACTCATATGTTCTGTAAATAAAAAGCTTTAATTAAAAAAATAATGAAGTGCAGTTCCATACCTGCAAAAAAAAGATTCAGTTCCTCTGTGTTTGTATATATGAACACATACATAACATATATACACACATACATATACATATACACAGACAGACACACATATCTTTTGTATTAGGAGCAAATATTTACCTAATGTCCTGGCAGACCTATTTCTTGAAACTGGTTGATTCCCAAATATTGGGCTTAGAGACACTCTTCTGGATCATTAGTAGCACTCATTGTCCAATTGTTTTGTGGGGAAGTTGTCTCTTTTGCATATGGCATCTGAGTCTACAGTGTCCATGGCCATAGTATCCCTTGAAGTTTTCTCTGATGCTTAAAAGAATATAGGCTGGAAGTCTGTCTTAGACCATATTACTTTTCAAGTGAAACTCTCTGAATTGATTAGCCTGGGAAAGAAAGCTATGAATAATCATTCCTAGCAGGGTCTCCTCCACTCTTTTATGAGAAATGGAGAGGAAAGTTGAAAAGCCTCTACTGGTTCCTTGGATGTAATAGTCACTTGTTAAATAATAGTTGGGTTTATTGTTTGATTTTATTAGTTACTTTCATCTGTGATATTATTAGGAATTCTAAGGTACCTGTTTTTGATTATGATAACCCTGGCAAAAATTAAGCAATCTAAGAACAGAGTCTGAAGGCTGACAAATGTAAGTCAATGAGACGCTATTGTATTTTCATCAAATATTCTTGAAAGATGAAACAAAATGAAAATTCATCAATTCTTTTCTGAGTTACTTACCATAGGTGAAAAGGCAAAATAATTTGTTTATAAAAGAGTGAAGGATCTGGAAAGAAGTATGTTCGTAATACAATTAAAACAGAAAGAAATTCCATACAATTAAAGTGAAGAGTTTCTAATTTAGCATGCAGATGGCATAATAGCCAACAAGTTGCAAATTAAGAAATAGAAAATGTTTCAATATAAAGCCAACATGATGTACTGGCATGTATGAATCTAAATCTCAATACTGGTAGGAGTATGTAAATTATTTGATGCAGTAAGTAAGGCTTAACATTTTCAGGCCTTTTGTTTTATTATTGTTTGCTTCCTTCATTTAAACACCAAACCCATGTTGCTGCTTTGTTTAGGTTTTGTTTGCATAATCATAAATTTGCATGCTGGTATATGATATACTCCCTGACATGGGCTATAAGAAGAGTACATGAAATCAGATTTCTGTTTTCTTATATACTAGAGATCTTAACAAAAATTTTAAGATCTAGTGAAAAGTATACAAAAAAGTGACAATTGTAAAATCTTAAGGGTAGAATTCTTCCATCAAAATATGGATAGTGGGTTAGCTATTTCCTGTTGGATTCTAAACACCCCTAAATATTTTTCTGATTTCTTGAATTCTTTTTCATTCTTTCATAGACTATTTTATTATTCCGGGAACTTTATATTTGTTCCTGTTTTGTTTCCTTATTCCTTCTATTTCCCTTGAGCTATAAAAGGACAAGAATCATACATTCTTATATCTAGACTTTTGAACACCTTCTATATATAATAGATGTTCAATGATGAAATTAGAAAGAAATGTAGCACCAGGAGAAATGTTTTTGAGCAAATTTATTTTAAAAATGAAGTAGAGAAAGAGAAAATTCATATGTAGAAAAGAAATTGGAGTTTATATTTGCTGGCTTTTTTTTTTAAACCTTTGGGCAATAAAGAAAGCTACTCTGTTGACTGCTGCTATATGACTTGACCTTATATCCTGTTCCCTTTTGTTGGTTGAATTTTTTATTTTTATTTATTTTTAAGTTTTTTAATTAAAGCTTTTTATTTGCAAAACATATGCATGGGCAATTCTTCAACATTGACCCTTACAAAGCTTTCTGTTACAAAATTTTTTCCCCTAGCCCCCACCCCTCCCCTAGATGGCAGGAAGTCTACTACATGTTAATTATGTTAAAATACTTGACAAATAGAATATATATATATATACATACATGTATATATATATACATACATATTTCCACACATCTTGCTGTGCCAGAAAAATTGTATCTACAAGAAAAAAAAAATCTGAGAAAGGAAACAGAATGCAAGCAAACACCAATAGAGAGGATGAAAATGCTATCTTGTGGTCCACATTTCATATCCCTCTCTCTGGGTGTATATGGCTTTCTTCGCTGAACAATTAGAACTGGTTTGAAATATTTCATTGTTGATGAGAGCCATGTCCATCAGAATTGATAATCATATAATCTTGTTGTTGCCATGTATAATGATCCTGGTTGTGCTCATTTCGCTCAGCATCAGCTCATGCAAGTCTCTCCAGGCCTCTCTGAAATCATCCTGCTGGTCATTTCTTATAGAACAATAATATTTCATAACATTCATATACCATAATTTATTCAGCCATTATCCAATTGATGGGCATCCATTCAGTTTCCAGTTTCTAGCCACTCCAAAAAAGGGCTGCCACAAACATTCTTGCACATGTGGGTCCCTTTCCTTTCTTTAAGATCTCTTTGGGATATAAGCCCAATAGAAACACTGCTGGGTCAAAAGGTATGTACAGGTTGATCATGTTTTGAGCATAGTTTCAAATTGCTCTCCAGAATGGTTGGATCCGTTCACAGTTCCACCAACAATGTATCAGTATCCCAGTTTTCCCACATCCCCTCCAACATTCATCATTATCTTTTCCTGTCATTTTAGCCAATCTGACAGGTGTGTAGTGGTACCTCAGAGTAGTCTTAATTTGCATTTCTCTGATCAATAGTGATTTGGAGCACTTTTTCATATAGCTAGAAATATTTTTAATTTCATCATCTGAAAATTTTCTATTGTTGGTTGAATTTTTGCAAATATTTGCATTTTTATAATTGGTTCCATTATGGTATATTCAGGAACTTTGATGAGAAATGTTTTTTTCTGATTTATCATAAACTTATTATAAATTGTCAATATAAACAATGACTAGCTTTGAAACTATTTATATTTAAATACATGAATTTTAGTTGAAAAAGTGTCCCGACTTTTCAGGTTGCTGCCTCTAAAGATTTTTTTGTCCATTATTTGCAATTCATTTTTCCTTCTATGTAATCATAATGCATACCCTGTTCTTTGGTTTCTTTCTACTTAGCATTATATCCTTTCCATCTCTTCAAATTCCTCAGACTTGATATCAAATACATTGTTTTCTTCCATTACATTAACTTACTGTGATTTATTTACCTATAGTTGATATCAATTTATGAAAGCATTTATGAAGCCTAAATGATATGCCAGGCACTATGCTAGATATTAAAAGACAATAGTGAAATAGTGTTTGTCCTCAAGGAGATTATATTTTGTCAGTATTTAATTTATTTTCAAAATTTTAAAATTATTAATAATACTTCCATTAAATATTTTGAACATATAATTTTATATGTATATAGACATGCATATGTATAGACATATACATACAAATGAATATAATCTCATCCCATACTCCCAACAATAGAAATATTGGATCATTATTTAGAAATAGAAATCTTTGGAGTCTGTTAATTCTAACTCCTCATATTTTAGAATAGTAAACTGAAGCACAGAGCAATTAAGTGATTTGTTTAAGATCACACAGCTAATAAATATCTTTATTTGGATTCGAATTCAAGTGTTTCTGATTCCAAGTCCAGGATTCTATGCACTCTGCCATTGTGTCTGGGTAGAAAAGAATGGTGAAATGTAGAAATAATTCTACTGTTATTACGTGGAACTCTCTCTTTTTTTCTTTTTAGAATAATGTTTGTGGCCAGAATAGTCCTAAGAAAATTAAGTGAGCGAAATTCCTCTTTTCAGAGGCAACTAGATGGCACAGTAAATACATATTTGGGAAGACCTGAATTTAAATCTAGCCTTAGACACTTAGCAGCTATGTAACTATGAATAAATCACTTAACTGCCTCATTTCCTCATCAGTAAAATGGGGTTAATAATAAATAGCACCTATCTCTCAGGGTTATTGTAAGGATTAAAAGAAATGGTACTGGGAAGACACATAATAGACAATGAATGTTTATTTCCTTGTTTTTTTTTTGCTTCCTTCCCCACTCTTTTTTAAAAGTGTGTGCTGGTTTTTTTTTTTTTTTTTTTTTTTTTTTTTTTGCTTCTCTTCTAGATCACCCTTAATTTTGGTTAACCCAAGGGAATAAAAGAGAGAATAAAAGAAATCTCTTATTCTCTCTTTTATTTCCTTGGAGAGGCTTGCCATTGCAGATTGCAGACTGCAGATTAAAGTTTTATTAGTTTTTTTTTTCTTTTCCTATTCTGCCTGTTATCGTTATATGGAGATCATAAATTCTGCTTTTGAAATTTTCATTACTCTTTTGAACCACTGAGGAACAGCATGTTGTAGTTCTGTGTTGTCTTCAAATTCCTCAGGATCTTCTGCTTATCAAGTGTTAGATCATTTCCTTTTTTTTTTTCAGTATTCATTAATAGCTGTCTGAATTTGCTTATTAGATCTGGGGACCATATTTATATTCTGTCAATGTTTTTTTTCCTATTGATGTATCTGTTTATGTTCATGTTTCTGAGTTTTCTTCTTGCAATCTTTGGTAAATTTGGTCTATCACCCCCCCCCCATCTTTTATTTTCCCCTCTCAGTCATGCTATCATTCTGGTATCTTAAAGAGTCAAAGTGTCTCAGCCTTTTCCCATTCTGGGCAATTTAAAGTTTAACAATATAGGTCTCTACCAAAGCTAACTTTTGAATAGTCAGAAGTGGTTGCAGCTGGATGCTATGCTCTGGCCCTTAGGTTTAGTGGAATACTACAAAGTCCCACTCAAACACAATGTCCTAGTCTAATTCTCTGCTCCATTTTTTCTGTTACTTGGTTCTTTGACCCAGAAAAGGTTCTTCAGAGTTTTGAAGAAATACTGCTATAAGGTTATGGCTCTTGGAAGACTCTTGCTCCTGAGGAGTTGTGGCTAGTTGGCTAATTTTTTTTAGCCAGGACAAATTTTTATAGCCTGGAGATTCACTGGAAAGAGAGAAGGGAGATCAATATGTAGTGAGTTTTGTTGTAAGACTATGCTGCATCCATGTGTATGCTACTGCAACTTCACTATAAATAACATTTAAGGTGGGTAAGAAGTACTGAATGAACTTTAGCATCAATTCAGGAATTTTAATTCATAAATTTTTTAGTTCATTTTATACATTGTTTTTAAATTCTGGGTATCCTAGACCTTGGAAATGCCCAAATTGTTTTATTTTTGGTGCATAATTTCTGAGTTAGTGGGAGTCAGAGAAAATGTCCAATCCTCCATTTTATTGTCCATTTGAATCCCCACTTTTCTCTTTACCTTTTACTTAATTTGCTTTTTCCTATTTAGTGGTAGCTTATAGAGAGGCTTTGACAAGTATCCCATAATTAGCTTTCTTTTGACTCAGAAAGGTGGCCATAAAATCAATTTTATACACAAGCATTTTTAAAGCCCCTCCTAGCTCTAACATTTTATTGGTTGATTTTTTTGATCCCACCCCATTAATTTATTATACAACAGGATATACAGAAGTAGGGATTCTTCATTAAGTAGACTGCTTTATGATCCTTGTCCAGGGATATCTAGGCTACCACATGGAGTCCCTCCCATAGCTATGTCTGAAAGATTTGCCCTGTGCTGGGATTCCTTTTGAAATCACCTTTAAAAGTGGGCCATGGAGAAGTGGGAGTGATTACCTTGAGAAGAAACTTCATATCTACTTCTGAAATACTAAAATAAGAGGAATGTATTAAATCATTTCTAACCTGGCTTTTTGCTGTAAATACAATCATCCAGTTATTTTGCTTCCATTTTGATATCCCTATCAAAGATAGTACTTTCTACCACTTTGATGTGCCATCCAAGGTTTACACCAATACTGTTCACTAACTGTAACACTAATTCATTAACCATGCGTCTTAAAGATAGTACCATGTAACCAGCCATGCTGGTATTCCAATAATTTCCTTTTGAAGACAAAATTGAAATTTTCGGGTAATCAGAAATATTGAAAAATACGGAGATATTGAGATTCCAATGAACTTCTTTTTATGGAAATCAATATGGAAGTCTTTTCAGAACTGAAATTAGTGTGATACCATGCTTGGACCTATAAAAATATCCTTGTAAATGTAGATACACACATGTATATGCATATATATGTATGTACACAAACGTATTTATGTATATGTTTATATATTAATGGATATATATATAGAGAGAGAATATCACCTTACTTTGTAATCTGTGAAATCCTTTATTATAAAAATAAAATGAGTTTATATTTAAATACTATTTTAAAGTTTACAGTTTTTTCACCTATCATTAAAATTAAACTGCATTAACACTTTTGAGATATTCTATATTATCCCATTTAAGCCACACAGTACTATTTTCTTTACAAGTACTTTTTTCTGCACTTCATAGTTGAAGAAATAGAGGTTCAGTGATATTAAGTGACTTGACACTGGTTATACTTTGGGTAAACATCAGAGGTGAGGGAATTTGAAAGCAGATCTTCTTAACTCCAAATCCAGTACATTGTCCCTTGTACTACACTATCACTCTGATTTTTAAAAAAGCATGATCTGGGATAGGAATTTATTTTTAAATTTTTTTCAATATTATTTATTTTTCCAAATATGTGTAAAGACAATTTTCAACATTCATTTTTGCAAGAATTTTTTTTTAATTTTATTTTATTTGCATAACATATGTGTGGGTAATTCTTCAACAATAACCCTTACATAGCTTTCCGTTACAAATTTTTCCCCCCAACTCCCCACCCCTCCCCTAGATGGCAGGATATCCACTACATGTTAATTATGTTAAAATATTGGCAAATCGAATATATGTATACATATTTTCAAACTTATCATTGTTGTTTTGCAAGAATTTGTGTTCCAAAATTTTCTCCCTCTCTCCCTTACCTCTCCCCTCCCCAAGACAGCAAGTGATCTAATATAGGTTAAATATGTGCACTTATTTTAAAAGATATTTCCATATTTGTCATTCTTTGCAAAAAAAAATCAGACTAAAAGGGAAAAACCATGAGAAAAAAAGAAACAAAGTAAAAGGTGAAAATGCTATGTTTTAATCTATAGTCAGTCTTTAAAGCTCTCTCCGCATGTGGGTGGCATCCCAACTTCCATCCCAATTCTATAGAATTGTCTTGAATCACTGCATTGCTGAGAACAGCCAAGAACCTATGGGATTGGAGTTTTTAAACAAAATCTGAATTTCTACATATGAAATTGAATAGTCAAGAATGACAGAGAAAAGAAAATAATTATAGTGAGGGCCAAAACAAAGAGTCTAGCAAATTTTACAACCAAATTTCTTTCTTCTTCTACCATGATAGTTAAAGACACTCCCCTCCTCCCCATTTGGTTCTTCTATCCCAAAATTAAAATATTAGATTAGAGATTTTAGTGGAATCGAAGCAGAAATTCTCTATTGCAAAATCTCTTTGAGATAGCAATAATAGCAATTATTTACATTATAATTATTTATATTATTAATTACATAGTTCCTAGCATATGACTGGCAATCTGCTAAGTGCTTTACAAATATTTTCTCTACTGATTTTCACAGGACCTTGGGAGGTGGATGATTTTCTTATCTCCATTTTACAGTTGAAACCAAGACAGGCAGAAATTTTGTTTTGCCCAGCATCACATGGCCAGTAAAGAATCTGAATGTATAACATCCTGACTCCAGGCTCAGCACTTTATCAACTGTGTTACCTAAATGTAGTTAGACCTTTGCTTTGAGATAGGGTAATTGATTATTGATGATTGTGGAAATATATCCCGAGGCTGTACTTTCCCTTATGATATGAGAGAAAAGTGGAAATACAAGAATGCAAATTTTTGGTAATGGTATTTTAAAAGAAGGAAGAGAAAACAATATGTAGGAAAGATAAGGTAAAGGACAAAGTAGGGGTGTATCCAGAAATATAGAACAAGAATCAGTGAACAATGTATGATAAGAAAAAAATTCTGAAGTTTGGAATGAAAATCCCTGAATTTGAATCTGATTCTCATGCTTAAGATCTGTGTGATCTTGGCCAATGCACACAACCTCTCAGAGTTTGCTTTCTTTGTATATGAAATAAAAGCATTGAAAACTCCAGTAGCTCCAAATTAACCCCAGGATCAATCTTGTTTTCTGTTTGAAGTCCTTTATAAGGTGACTTCTCTCTCACTTTGTAGTCTTCAAATATTTTACTATCTCTCCTGTATTTTGTAATCCAACAATACTGGCTTCCTTGAATTTGAATAAGATTCTCCATTTTCCTTCTCTAAGCATTTTTACTAACTGTCGTTCATGTGTACTATAAGGCTCTCCTCTTCTTCACCTTTTGGTTGCTTTTAAGCATGGATGAAAATCTTACCTTTTACAGAAACCCTCTCCACTTTATCCTATCTATATTTTGATTATACAAGATTCTTTGCATGCTGTTGAGTTCCCTGAGAACAGGTACTATACTAAGGATATACACATATTAAGGATAATGCCTGGAACATAATATTGGCCAAACTGAATCATCTCTAAGCTTTCTAAATTGAGGGGACTCTTTTTCTTTTTTTTAAAGGAGGTATAAATTGTGGTCATTTTAATGTTTTCTCAATTGTAATTATTATTGTCATTATTTACTACAAATAGCTGCTAAGTTGCTCAGTGGATAGAGTGCTGGTGTGGACCCAGAAAGCCTCATCTTCCTGAGTTCAAATTTAAACTCAGAAACTGTGTGACTTTGGGCAAGTCACTTAAACATGTTTGCCTCACTTTTCTCATCTACAAAATAAACTGGAGAAGGAAATGGCTAACCAGTCCAGTATCTCTCCCAAGAAAACCATAAATGAGGTCACAAAGAGTTGGACAGAACTGAAAGGATTGAACAACAACAAAATTTGGTACCAATCCAAACTCCATGTGCTCTTTTGTATATCTATGTGAGCATTTTAACATGTACATTTGTGTGAGAGCATTTTTGTTTTTTAATATTTTTTTCAACATTTAGGCTAGTATTTTGAAACTTTTTCCCATTTCCCAATACCCAAATCTTAAATTTATGAATGTGGTTTCCTCTATTTAAATTGGAAATTAGGTTGCCCCAACCATCTTTCCATAATCATCAGTTTAATTAAATTTCTTCTGTCAGCAGTATCTAATCCTTAAGAGAGTAGGCTGCAATAAAATAGTGGTATAGAATATTTAGAGAGAAAAGAAAAGAGCACCAAGTACACACTCATACACGAACCTGCCAAAATAGAAATGTCTCCTCAGCTTTAATCTTGAATACGTGGCTAATTATCTACTGGGATATTTTCCCTGACCCTTATTTTCCCTGGTCCTTATTTTCTCCCACATTAAAGGGAAAGGATTGTATAAATTATCTTCTACAGCTCTCTCTAGCTTGGACTTTGTACTATTTATTGTTGTTCCAACCCATGATTTCATCAGTGTACAGAACTCCTAGCATGGAATTCCATCCACCAATGCAGGTCCCCAACCTGTAGTTTATATTTCAAGAATTATATAGCTAATGTATGCCAGAACTTGAATGAAAATGTCACTTTACTATCTATTTCATTACTATACCATATTATTTCTTAGGTTGTCCTAAAGGGATAGTTGGTGAAATATCAAAGACTTCAATCATGACACTTTCTTAAAAGAAAAAAAAAAAACTCTCATTAATTTGACCTAGTTGGGATAGGGTGGAGCAATGGAAGAAGAGTGGGCTGAGATAGTGGGTGGTATCCCAGCTGTCCTGATGATGAAGTCATATGAAATAATCACTTAATGGCTGGGTAATTTGTAAATCAGCTGGTGGTAATATTGGGAAGCAGCTGTTCTTTACAAATAAGTAAATAAATAAGAGATAATATACTCTATTTGCCTTAGCAGAGAACTTAGTGGCATTGTCCTGAAAGAATTTAACCCCTTGGTGTGATAAGAGGTGTTCTTTACATCCCTTTTAAAACTTATGAAAATTAGTAGTTTGTTTAAAGCTGTCCAATGATGCCTTTCTATCCATTTACCTAATATTGAGTCAGTGTGGTTATCTTGTTCCCTTCTTTACCCAGGAAGCCATAAGTTAATTGATAGAGGTTCAATAATATGTGCATCCTGGACTCCCTAATTTTACATTATTGTCTAATAGAATGATTAGATAGCTAGCTTTATGGAAAAGGCAAATAGATGTGTCCATAGAAAGAAAAGACATTGAAAGAGAACAATTTTGTTTTATACCACAGAATTATAATGGGTCAGGTGTTGAGCATCTGACTTATGTAATTGCTGTTATAAAGAGAGAATTGTAAGTAAAAAACCAATTATGTATGTCTATTTATGAGGACTGGGAATCAAATGACTATTATTAACTGACCTACAGTAAGTACTGATTTACCAATTTCAAATGGTCAAGACAAGAGCTAAGGTGCATCTTGCATTTTGAAAATTGAACATTGGCATTTCTCAATTAATTCTTAACAGAAAAAAAAACCAAAATGAAATTCTCACCTTTCTAGGAGATAAATGATGTCATAGAAATCTATTTGTCTGGGATAGGTTGAGATTAAGGATGAGAGAAGAACACTAAAGCTTTGCTTCTGCCTCCATTTGCAATGCTTGCTCTTCTCCCCATCTCTATTCCCATTTCACTATAAAATCTTCTCTAATGTTGATCTAAGTCTTAACCATCTGTATTACATAATTATATTATTGTTTTATTAAGGTTGTTTATTATTGTTATTATTATTGTACTTTTTTCATTGGCTTATAAACCTAAAGAAGAAAGGGACTTCAGAGACTTTTTACTCCAAACACCTTTATTTTAAAGGTGAGGAAATAGAGACTTATGGAAGTTAATTGACTTGTCTTAGATTATAAAACTTGTTAGCACCAGTGATTGAATTTGAATGCAGGTCTTCTGATTTCAGAATCAGAACATTTTCCATTATATTTACTTAAGTAAGTACTTACCTACTTACATAGGTAGCTCCCTCCCTCCCAACAAGAAGGCAGAGGCAACTTCCACCAGTGTAAAGGGTATAAAGAATCAAAAAGAACTTGTCACACAGATAATAAAGCAAAGGAATTTCAATTTAATTGTGATTCAAAGATAGTCTCTTTTCCTATTCAAATATAGATTATGGGATATGACTTAAATTCTTGAGTGCATATTTACCTTAAAGTTTGAAAGAATTGTTTAAATGACCTTTCTAGTAATAGGGAGCCTCAGAGATTATATATCTTAAACTGTGGGTCATGACTCAATACAGGGTCTCGTAACTGAATGTGGAATTTGTGAAAATATGATTTATTTTCAATAAATGTATAATTTATATACCTGTTTTATATACCTACATATTGGGATTCATGTAAAAATGTCTTAGGCAAAAAGGAGTAGTGAGTGATATTCTGATCTAGAGTACGATTGTTAAAGACTGGACTAACATCAGCACTCTTAGTTCAGATTCAATTTTTGGATGAAACTAGACTCACTATTCATTGGAATATTAACAAAAGGAGGTTTACTTTCCTGTGTATAGCAAGGATACAGTGGCACTTAGTTCTCTGGACAAAGTTCCCCTTGTTCCCAGATGGGAATGAGTTCACCACAGCAAGGTGTCAGGGCAGGCTTCTATGACTCATGTGGTCTTCAGAAATCCACTAAGTTAAAGAAACCCAGCCCCACCTAGGTGGGACTTTTAATACCCTTAGGTAAGTAGAAAGCTGTCTCAGAGGAAAATGGGCCCATCAGGTTCCAAGAATCACTATGTTCCCTTTTAGGGAAAACTAATCTCTCATGTAGGAGGGAAGGAGATGTGATCCTAATTCATACTGTAGGAGAGTAGTGAGGAGCCATCACCAACCTATATCATGAGGAAACACTGGTGGATATTAGTCCTATCACAATCAGTAGATAGAGCCTCAAATTTAATCCTCCCTTTTGTACTCTCTATTTGTGTAACTTTGAACAAGTTCCTCAGCCTCTCCTCATTTTATAAATTGGGGAATGAGGGCTTCTATTTCCACATTTGCAAGATGAAAGGTTTAGAATAGAAAACATCCTCCCTAGAGGCAACTAGGTGATGCAGTGTTAGAGTTCTACACCTGGAGTCAGGAAAACCTGATTCAGGAAATAATAGCACACATTAAAATACATTTAATTACATTAAAATAAATATAGTTGTTGTGACTAGGAAATGAGATAATTTGTATAAAGTACCTAATACAGTCTTTGGCACATAGTAGGCACTATATAGATCCTTATTCCCTTCCTTTACAGTTTTACCTCTATGAACTTTTAACTTTTGTAGTTCAGTAAACTAAGACCCAGAAAGTTGGAAGAACTTTAAGGATTCGAGTTTAGTTTCTTCGACATGAAATACAGTGCTTTTTCATTTGTTTCATTTGTTTGTTCAAGTTCATTGTTTTAAAGATAGTGGCAAGTAGATGATGGAAATATATAATGGAAAGAGCCCTCTACTCTGAATCAGAAAAGCCTGGTTTCCCACAGGACAAGAGCTCACAAGGTGGTCAGAACAAGAAATACAAAGCACTCTCAGGGTCTCTTAAGAGCTTTAGAATTGATTGTATGGCATGGGAAACACACTGGCACAGTCTTGCCCAACATAGCATACCCTTATCAGAGAAGAAGCTGTGCTCTATGAGCAAAGTAGAATTGATTTAGCCCAAAGGAACCTCAAGAAGTACAAAGTTAGAGAGTCTACCCCATATGTTTATATAGACTATTTGTGTCTGGCCTTCAGCAGAGCATTCTGAGTTCATATTGTTTTGATCAGCTACAATTGGACATACTGTAACTGGATTCTAACATAGTTATGTCATTTTGGTCCTCTTCAAAAGCAAAGGACAACAACATAACATAGTTGTTAGCTACATTTCCTTTGGAAAGGCATTTAATTTCAGTGTCCACAACTATAAAATGGGGATGACATTCCCACTTTCCCTTTCTCATAGGGCCATTAGGAACATCCATTTAGTCAATGTATGTTAGAGTATTTTGTAATATGAAAGTGAGCTTAAGACATAGGAGCTACAGTGCCATTTGGGAAAGTCCTCTTAGAGAACTTCTTATTTAATTCAATCTGTCCTTTCTATTGAGACTATTTTTGAAGGAACCAAATTTGCATTTTGTCACTTCTTATGTGAACACCTTTATAGAGGGAAAATAGAAATGTGTCCTTGTCCCAGAGTTAAGCTAATAATAATCACTGGAAGATTTGCAGCTACTCCTAAATGAATTAAAGAAGGTAATTTAGATTATGGGTCATCTAATCCAACTCCCTGATTGAAAAGGGGAAGTTGTAACCCAAGGTCACTAAGGCACTAAACCAGCAGAGCTGGATTTGAAGACAAGTCTCTAATTCTAAAATGAAGTCTCTTCCCACTGTACTGTGCTCTAATTTCCAAAGTCTATTCTAGCAGAATTAAAATTCTTTAATTCTAAAAAGAAAATGGCTTAATATGAACTCATTCATTGTGCCTGAATGTTTTAGTTCCCTAACATTTGAGAAAAATATTGAATCATGTGACTGTCAGTCCCTTAAAGGATGGGGGGCTTTTGACACTAGGGGATGACTTGAGCATGTAAATTCTGAACTACAATGGAACTAAAGCCAGTGGGATGTCTACAGTAAATCCAGCCTCATTCTGCAAACTTCCAGGAGTATGGGACCACAAGGCTGCCTGATTAGGAAAGGGCAAATACCACTGATCAGAAATGGAGCAGGTCAAACCTTCCATGTCAATCAGCAGGTACATCAGAAGATAAGTAGCTTGCTGTGTTTCTAGACTGTGTGAGATAGAGAGACCTAGTCTCAAATGAATAAATGATTGAATGAATAAGGAAAATCAAAGAGAAAAAAATAAATAGAAGGCTTAATAGTATCTTCTTGCTTTCAGATCATGGGCTTATCAAAACATCAATATGATAGCCTATGTAAGTGATGATGGATATTAGAGCTTTCTATTCTCTTATTGTTTTTGTTTAAAAACAGTATCATAGCAATACTATGTAAAAAAGATAGTTTCAGTTAGAATTTAGGGGCCTATTTACTACAAAGAACATGCAAGAGCCATCAAATCTACTCGTCTATATTGAATGTGACTTTTAATTAGGGCTAATTTTAATATGCTATCAATAATTAATGCCAAGTTCCCAATGAAAGAGGAAAAATAGTGCATTCAGTGAGCACTATTGAGCTTCTACCATTTTTGAACATTATATAGTCACTATAATTGTGTATACTTTATAGAACAATCTTAGCTTTAGGTTATTTTGGTGTTAACTGCATAATTGGGCAAAGTTAGAAGTACAATTTCCGCTGCAAAAAGTACATTTAGAAATATATATATCAGTAGCAACTCATTCCTTGCTTGATACTACCTTTTAACCTCTATAATTATATTTCACATATATTTCACACATATAAGTACACATATGCATAAGTACATATGTATATATGTTATAATACATCCATATTTCCAGACTTTTGATTTCATTAGTATGGCTATTACATCCATAAAATGAAGATTGGCACCTTTCCTATAATTTAGCTTTTAGATATTTGCTAAGGACTTCCTTCCGGGGGTGGAGCCATGGTGGCAGAGATCAGACAGGAGTCTCTGTAACCTCCTCTAACCTCCCCTCAAACCAACAACATATGAAGCCTCTAGACTGATTCTGAAGCAAAAAAATCCACAATATCTGGAGAACAACACGATTCTAGAAGAAGATACTCTGGAAGAACCTCAAAACAGGTCTGTTTTAATTGGGCAGGGGGGTGGCCTACTGAACCCAGACTGCAGCACAGGGAGACCGGGGCAGGGAGCTGGAGCAGGGAGCTGGAACAGGAGTCGGAACAGGAGTGGGAGCGTTGTGCTTTTCACACACCTGGGAGTCTTCTGCGGGCCTCTTGGAACAATTTGTCCTGATTGTGGGCAGGTGGTTTGGAGGGTCTGCCTTTTGAGGGGGATAGATTGTGAACCACTGAACCCCTGATGAGCATCGGACCTAGCTGCCATTACACAGCACCTTAAAGCAATCAAACAACAGGACTGATAAGCACCAGAAATAATTCAATCAGCAGAGCTGCCCAGTACCTGAAATAATTCAATCAGCAGAACCGCCCCAGGGTGAACTAAAGCAGAACTGCCCAGCCCCTGACATAATTCAATCAGCAGAACTGCCCAGTTCCTGAAATAACTCAATCAGCAGAACTGCCCCAGGGCAAATTAAAGCAGCTGTCCCACCTTTGCCCTAAACAGACCTCACACCTTTAAAAAAAAAATGAATAAAAAACCAAAAAGAGCTCTCACCATAGACAACTTTTATGGAGAGAGGGAAGAACAGACCTCAAATCCTGAGGCCCCTAAAGGTAAAGCAACTCCAGAAAAAGCCCCAAAGAGAGACATAAATTGGTCTCCATGTCACAAGGCTTTCTTTGAAGATTGCATAAAAAATCTTAAAAGAAAGTTAGAAGAAACATGGGGAAACGAAATGAGATCACTGCAAAATAAAATAGAAAAAATGGAAAAAGAATGCAATGAACAAAAAAATGTAATTGGTCAATTGCAAAAGGAACTAAAAACAGTAACTGAAGAAAATAAGACATTAAAAATTAAAATCGAACAATTGGAAATTAATGACTCATCAAGACTTCAAGAATCAGTCAAACAAAAACAAAAAAATGAAAAGATAGAGAAAAACATGAAATATCTCCTAGGAAAAACAACTGACCTGGAAAATAGATCTAGGAGAGACAATCTAAGGATTATAGGGCTTCCTGAAAGCCATGATGAAAAAAAGAAACTGCACACTATATTCCAGAAAATCATAAAAGAAAACTGCCCTGATATTTTACACCCAGAAGGCAAAATACTCCTTGAAACAATCCACCGATAGATCACCTCCTGAAAGAAACCCAAAAATTAAATCCCCCAGAAATATCGTGGCTAAATTCCAGAACTATCATACCAAGGAAAAGATATTACAAGAAGCCAGAAAGAAACAATTTAAATATAGGGGAGCTACAATTAGGATCACACAGGACCTAGCAGCTTCTACTTTGAAGGATCGAAGGGCCTGGAATCAGATATTCCGAAGTGCAAAGGAACTTGGATTACAGCCAAGAATAAGTTACCCAGCTAGAATGAGCATTATCTTCCAGGGGAGAAGATGGTCATTCAATGATATAGGAGAATTTCACCTATTTCTACTGAAAAGACCAGAACTGAAAAAAAAAAATTTGATCTACAGAGAACACAAGAAAAACATAAAAAGGTAACAAGAAAAAATAACTCTTGAGAACTACATTTATGTTATAGATACTTATAGAATGAGGGTTGATTTTATGAATCTATTATTACATTATGATACGATTACTGTGATTTTATGATTATTATAATATGATTACTGTGATTTTATGATTATTATTATATGTTTATTGTGATTTTATGATTATTATGATATGATAAACTGAAAAAGAAATTAGAGGTAGAAAAGGGATAACACTGGAAGAAGAGGAAAAGGAGGTAAAATAAGGGAAATTACATCACATGTAGAGGCAAAGAAAACCTATAATGATTGAGGGGAGAAAAAGGAGAGGAATGAGAATTGGGTTAATCTCCATCTCATCAGATTTGGCTCAGAGGGAATAATAGACGTACTTATAAGGAAACTGGAGGGA
>JAJPUD010000712.1:568785-596188 GCA_023553655.1 Myrmecobius fasciatus
AAAAAAAAAAAACGGAGGCTGAAAAGCTTTGCCCTGGGGCACTTCGGCCAGTTGACTTAAGGTGCTGGGCTGGTGGGGGATAGGACTAAGTCCGAATTACTCCTTAAACAAGGCAAGTCTGCCAAAACACCTGCCCCCAATCAGGGCAGAGTGTCCCGAGTGCCTCAGATAAACTCCAGGTGTTTGGAATTTGGAGTTTGGAGTTTGAAATTTCTGCCAGGATGAGCTGAGTTGAGTCCCACCCTCACTTCTGGCCTACACAGGAGTCGTCTATTTATCTCTCTGTCCGAAGTCAGACTAACCTGATATGAAGTTATCCAGAGAGCAGTGCCCAAATATTTCTGAGTTCGTTGACTTGAAGATCAGTTCAGAGGCCTATTTTATTGTTGATTTGAGAGAAGATCGGAGGAGAGGCAGAAAGTCACCTTTTCACTCCGCCATCTTGGCTCCACCCTTCCATATTATATATTTCTTTCAGTGCTACTGCTACTAGAATAAGTGCCATGATAAAATCCTGGTCACATACCTCTTGGTTTGACCATTTAGAGACCATGTTTAAAAGCCTTTCAGAAGGGCATAGCAACTGTTGAATGTTCTGTCATGATTATGCTGCTGTAATGGGCTGAGCATCCTTCTTTCTCTTTACATGCTTAGTTTTCTCCCTAGGGCTCCTGGAAAGGCCTTCCATAAGATACATATGAAACTCTCCACTCTTTTGTCTGAGAACTGATCTCACATTAGTTTTTTCTATTCTTAAGCAGAAAAAACCCTAAAACCTCCAGGATCTCTGTGGGCAGACAATCTCTTGCCAGAGTTTAAAATTATAATTGTCATAGAATGTTAGCCTTGTAAAGCTACCTTAAAAGTGATCTCACTCCATCTCATTCATGCCACTGAAGGCCATGGAAAGTATGACAACTACCTGGAGAAATGATTTAGCACTCAGCTTATTTCTAGGAGACTTTTATTAAAATACAAAGAACCCGAGGAAGGGTAACATACCCACCTTAGGTGAATTTTTTTTCAAATAAGTAGCTCTAATTTTAGAAATTTTTTTTTAGAAAAAGACCTTTAACAAGAATGGGAGAAAAGGTAAAGGTTATTTAATATAGATGAGGGAATTGATCTAGTGCTTTGGATGCTATATAGGGAGAGAAGTCCCAGAGAATATTCCAAAGGATATTCAAGTTGGCAGGAAATAACTTGAGACTAATGATGCTGGGAAAGGGCAGCCCTGAATAAAGGAAAGAATAAAAAGGAAGTTAGATATTAATATTAATAAGAAATTTATATTTGGATAAAACTTATGTGTAGGGAGGCTCAAAGTCTACAAATTGTTACTAGCCACAGTTGTATATGAAAAGTAGGAATTTAACACAAAGGATTTGAGATAAATGCTTTCCAGTGGCGCCAATTAGCTGTCATTGTCATTATTGTCTTTGTTGTCTCTTCTACTCTTCCTCCTCCTTTTTTCTCTTCCTTCTTTTTCCTTCTTCTTCTCCCTCTACCTCTCCTCCTTTAACTTTTTTTTCTCCTTTTCCTCCTTCTCTTCCTCTTCCTTCTCATTTGTTCATTTAAATGGCAGACCCAGAAGATCTTGCAAAGTGAGGGTCACTATGACATCTCAGAGCCACAAAATCCTTTGTAGTTTTTGAGAACTCGGGTCTTCTTGAAATGATCTGAAAAGGAATGAATTTTGAAAAGCAGAAATTAACTAGAACTAAAGGGAATGTTCTAATCCTAAATTAGATAAAGACCTGATAGGGTCCTTGATCTTGCCTGTCAGTTCAGAAGACAGAATAAATACCCATTGGCTCTAATTTTATTTGACCCAGAAAGGTAAGCTTCTCTCACCAAGACTCTGGAAGTTAGTAAACCTTAGACAGATGGGCATTAGAGCAAGCTACATTATAGCTTAACTTTTTCCCTAGTCATGAATTTAATGCAATTTATGCTCTTGGTAAACAACAACAAAAGGCAATGCTGATAAATAATTTCTTATTTCTTCAGAACTAAATGTAAGGGAGGACATTTGACTACTTGGTGTCTTGTAATAGTCAAGCATGAAATACTAAGTTATTTCCCAAGAAGGAAGTTTGTTATAAACACCAATATTATGATGGTAGCTCAAGTTGATAGGGAACATGGCAATTTTCATGGTCCTATCCTCACAATGGCCCTGTGAGATGTTATGCAGGTATTATTATCCCCAGTGTATAACTGAGGAAATAATCTTAGGTATAGTGTTTTTTTAATTGTTATTTTTTCAAAACACTGAATAGCTGTGAAGAATTTTAGCAGTGCTCCTTTTCCAGGTGCAAAAGGAATTGTTTTTCCTCAAGAAAAAATGTTGATGTTTCAGCTTGAGAGTCATTTAAAATAGGGCAGTTTTGAAACTTGCTGACTTGTTTCTCTCTCTCTCTCTCTCTCTCTCTCTCTCTCTCTCTCTCTCTCTCTTTCTCCCTTACTCCTCCTTCCTTCCTTCCCCCTCCCTCTTTTTAATAAAAAGAAACAACTTTGCTGGCACTTTGCTGTCATTGATTTTTCAGTGATGAGAGCAAGTGGAGAAGCCTGATATCTTAGGAAAGCACCCAATAGAGCCCCACCTGTGTGAACATGTTATCAGCAGATCATGTCAACTCAGCTCAAAGTTTAGCAATATTTCTAATTTGCAGTTTGGAAAAAAATGTTGAAGTACTGAAGGCAGATCTCACAGTTGAAAAGGAACTTTGAAATAGAATATGTTGGCTTCGTACCACTGGCACAGTTACCAAGTTCACTGGGTGACTGTGAACAGAATATTTAATGTCTATATCTCCTTGTCTCTAGTTATAAAGAAGAAATCCTTAAATAGTTACTGTAGAGATTACATGAAGATTTATCCATTGAATGCCCAGCAGATGACTGAAATATAAAGAGTTCTGCTATACAATACCTGCATAACATTGGCAAATCACAACTTTTCTGGACCCTGGTTTTCTTTTTTAGTAAATGAAGGGACAAATAGCTTCTCAGGTCTTTTTCAGGTCCAGATCAGTGACACTTATGCTAAGGGAGATTATACTTCTGTTTTTGAGATTTTAAAAGATTTTGTTTATTTTGAAGAAAGAATAATTTACTGTTTTGTAATTTTTGCTTTTCCTCAGACATAATTTTTATCAATGTGGAGGAACTCTCATAGTGCCAACTCCTTTCACCAAAATATCAGCAACTCTGCTGTAATTTATAGCCTCAAAAAATTGCTTGAAAGCATTGAAAGGTTAAATCGCCTGTGGCCACCTACGTAGTATGTCATAGGCAAGACTCAAACCATGTTTTCCTAATTCCAAGGCTAGTTCTCTATCTACTATTCTCTACCACAACTAATTCACCACTGTCTCTCATACAGTTTTTAATATTTAATTCATAGGTCCTCTGGTGCTTAATTTATAATATTCCAGGAGGATAGATGAAGAAATTAGTGATTCATAAAGTAGCAAGAAACAAAGGTCAGATTCTTATATTTAAATCTGGTTTAAATTAAGAATTAAATGGTTTACAGGTCCCATATTTCAAATGTAATAAACTATGAAAGAAAACCATGGGATGAAAGGAATCATGCATATTCCTACAGTTAATATGATGCTACTGTAGCAATTGGGTATTCTGAGTCTTTTAACTTAGAATACGAAGCAGAAAAGGAGAGATAAGAGAAGATAGTAAGAGGGAGCGAGAAAGAAAAGAGAGGGAGAGAGCGAAGTCAAAGAGAAACACAGAGACACACATATAGACACAAAGACACAGAGAGACATAGACACAAAAAGAGAGAGACATAGGTAAAGAGAGAGGAGAGACACATACAGAGAAACAGAGACAGGGAGAAAGAGAGAGAGAGACAGACGAGGAGAAGAGAGAGGACAAGAAAGGAGAAGAGAGGAGAGGAAAGGAGAGGGGAGAGAGAGAGAGAGAGAGAGAGAGAGAGAGAGAGAGAGAGAGAGAGAGAGAGAGAGAGAGAAATACACACATACACATAGAGAAATACAGAGAGAAAGACAGAGACAGGGAGAGAAACAAAGGAAGTAAGGCACAGAGACAGTGAGAAAGAAATATAAATAAGTGGCAAAGAGACAATAAGAAAGAAATATAAGTAAATGGCATTGGAGGGGAGAGAAAGGGAAGGGGAAGAAAGTAGAAAAGTTGATAGCACGGGTGATATATGGGGAGATGTAGATAAGGAAAGAGTAGTATTTGAATTTAGAAATTTAGGAGTTCATTTTTCATGTCCCAAGATAGATACTCTTTTCTTCAAAACACGTTGGGCCAAGATCTGAAAGACCTGTAGTAGCTGGTAGTTGAAATTATTGTTTAATCTTTGGTATCTGTCAAAGTGTGTGTGTGGGGGGTGGGGATGTAGAGATTCTTATTCTTTAGAGATGGAAAATCTGAGAGCATTGACATACCCACATATGTATGTATATATTATATATAGAAATGTATATTTGGTATATATTATGTAATATATACACATATTGATGTTCTCAGACTTTCCATTTTTAATTATATACTGAATATATGTATATATGTGTATATGTGTATAAATACAGTCTCCTAAACTCTTTTTAAACCTCCCTACCTTCCCCCACCATATAGATATAGACACTTTCTTTTGAGCTTCAGAAGAAACTTGTCAGACAGGTCTCTCTGATGCCTTTAGGTGACAAGGAGAGTGATTGGGGGCACTTGAAAAGAAGTTTTCAGAGTGATTATGATAATTTAGTTCAAATGTTAGGGAAGTGAGATTTGATGTGTTTAACCAGGGCCATGCTAGAGGCAAGGTATAGCAGAGATAGGCCATGACCCTCCAAGGCCAGAATCCTGCAATAAATTGTGTTAATAAATTTAATTTAATTTTGCATAGTTAGAAGTTAACACTCTTGACCTTACTACAAAAATGTATGTATATCCATAGAGTGAACAAAAAAAAAAAATCCCAAAAAACTAGCCAGCTGTATTATGCATCACCCTAGGCTAATTTTAGAACTGTGTGTTCCTTTTATATAATTTGATGAAATGTAGGCTGAATAGAATGGGGAAGTTGGATATTTTGGAAACCAACTGCTAAGTTATTTCTATTTCATGGTCTGTGAGTCTTTAACCAGTATGGAGCTGGTTCCTTGATAACTAGAATGTATTATCCTAACTGGCACCTGATTAAGGGGCAAGTAGGGAGCTAAGTGGTTCATTAACGATTTTCTAAGACTAAAGACAGCAGCATATAATACCAGAGATTTGTGAATTAAATATCTTTTGTCTTCAAACAGGAGAGGTTTTCATATTATTCTAAGCAAAGGCTCACTTTCTTAGTAGTCTAAGCAGTTTTCTAAAACTCTAATATGTAGAAAAGGTACTGACTTAAACTGGCATGAAAAGTTTCTTAAACATAGAGTACCCTATGTCAATGAAATTACACTTCTAACTACTATCCTTAACAGAAGTGATATTAATATTAATAATTGTTATGTAAAATTTTTATATTTGCAAAAGTCATTTATTTATATTATCTCATTTGGATATCATAACAATTCTCTTGAATAGGTACTGCAGATATTATTTCCATTTTATTGCTAAAAGAAATAGATTCAGAGAAGTTGCTACTTGTTTATGATCACACGACTAGTAAATTATCAGAGATTGAATTTAATTTCATGTCTCTTTACATAAGCAATTTTTATAGGGGCTTGACTTTTGGAAATAGCAATTTGCTATTTAAAAGTGGGAAATGTCTCTATTATCTCTTTGAAAAATCTAATATCTTTTAGAGTCAGTTGTTCTTGCTGACAATGAGAGCCCCTTTCTCCACAATTGGAAAAAATGGTAGAAGTCATCTTTTTTTGTCTTTCCTGTATCTTGATGAGATACCTTTGGAATAAGCTATACTAGAATTTGGAAGAGTTTGAAACTATTATAAGTAAGATACAATTAGTGGTTTCCCACAGCTAGCATTGTGTCTGTTCAAGTGTCTTCTCTTAAAAGCTATTTATTGATTATTTTCAGGTAATGGAACTTTACTTTCTTTTAGGGGTGGTATGTAGGCATCTATATTTCTTTACTTTAACAGTGATTTCTTTCCCTTTCACTAAATGCAAGAAATCATCAAAGACCTTAGATTCAAATATATTCCCATGATCTTATTAGCATGCTCCCCAGGGTCACATCTATGGATGTGTGGTAGGGAGACCACATGTCTCTTAGTGGAAAAAAACAATCTTTTTTCCTTTCCTTTATTGGAATTATTTGTATTTTAGTTTCAATGGATGTTAAAAACTGTTAATTTGAGATACCATTGTGAGAAGAAATGGAACCTATGTAATAGAGTCTTGCATAAGATAGGAAAGGCTTGGATCCCCTTTGGGAGGGGATGAAGATCACTCACATCTTTGATTTATTGTCTCTACCCAGAATTATAGCAACATCATCAACTTAATTTAACTTTATGTCCAGGAAAAGCTAAACAGAAAATGGCTAAGTGATGCTTTGTTTCCTCAAAGTTCTTATTCTTCTTTTTTGTCTTTTTTCTTCCTTGAATCTTTCTACCACCCACTTTTGGATAACTTTAAAACAACTATTTCCAGTTCTAACCTCTTTGAACTCCAGACTTATCTTTCTAGTCATTTAAAGGAGATCCACCAACACCTAAAACTTATCATATATAAAATCAACCTTATTATTATAGAATTAGTGAATGTTTAAGTTTGAAGGGAAATTAGAGACCATTTAGTCAATCTCTCTTACATTCTTTCTGAACTGTGACTTATAGAGTGAAGTAACTTGTTCATTGTCACACAGTAAGGAAATGGTAGATCTTTGTATCTAAATCTGATACTCACTTTGCTGTTTCTGTTTCATGTACTATGATATGATAGATAGCCCATGTTGGAAAAACTCTTTGCAATTTCTTTGTCCAACTGGCTTCAATGAAATAAATGACTTTCGATAATTTCTTAAAAAAAACTAAAAAGAAAATTTAATCTATAAACACAGAACATAAGAGAACTATAAAATGGTAAACAGGGGAAAATATATTTTAAAGGTTAAACTGTTTACATCACTAGATAGGAAAACAATATCAGTAATATTACAAACTGTATCTGTCACTGGGACAGACAGATGGAGGCATCATATGGACTGAGGATGTGTTTGTGAATGGTCCCTGATGTGATAACAAGAAAAAAAGATATTAAGTGTTGGGTAAAGGTTTTGTTTTGGAAAAAAAAAAGGAAAGGGGAGGTATAATGAGACAATTAGTTCACATGAAGAGGGAAAGAAGGACGGGGATGAGCTTGATCTCATCAGTTGTGGCTCTAAGAGGGAATAAGTTAATCATTCAGTTGAGTATAGAAATTTATCTAATCTTATAAAGAAGTAGGAGGACAAAGAGGAAAAGAAAAAGGAAGAACAAGACAGAAGGGAGGACAGAAACACTAGGTAAAAAGGTAAGAGAAGGGGAGAGGGATGATAGGAGATAAAGTAATAGGTGGAGTATTTAAAAAACACACAAGATTAAGGAAAAGATGGAGAGAACAAAAGTATATACAGGGGAGAAAAAAGAGAGAGAGAAATATAGACTTGGAAATCACAACTATTAATGTGAATGGGATGAATTCCCCCATAAAACAGAAGCAAATACCGCAGTGGATTAAAAAACAGAATCCTGCAATATGTTGTTTACAAGAAACATTTTTTGACATGAGAGACACTTACAGAGTAAAGGTAAAAGACTGAAACAGAATTTATTAAGCTTCAGCAAAAGCTGAAAAAAGCAAGGGTAGCAATTCTGATTTGAGATAAAGCAAAAGTAAAAATAGATCTTATTAAAAGAGATAAGGAGGGAAAGTACATCTTGATAAAGGATACCACAAATAATGAAATAGTAATGATAGTAACTGTGTATGCACTGAGTGGTTGAGCAGGCAGATTCCTAAAGAAGATTTTAAGCCAGTTATAGAAAGAAACAGAGAGCAAAACTATTCTAGTTAGGGATCTCAACACTCCCCTCTCAGGATTAGACAAATCTAGTCACAAAATAAACAAGAAAGAAATTAGTAGGTTAATAGGATCCTAGAATACCTAAATATGATAGATCTCTGGAGAAAATGCAATAGGAACAGAAAGGAATACACATTTTTCTTGGCAGTACATGGCACCTACATAAAAACTGGCCATGTATTAGGGCATAAAAACCTCACAATCAACAGCAAAAAAAAGCAGAAATAGTAAATGTTTCTTTTTTAGACTACGCTGCAATAAAAACTATATTCAATAAAGGGCCAGGGAAACATAGACTAAAAACCAATTAATGAAAAAAATATATAAAGGATGGTGGCTTAGCAGTACCAAATGTAAAACTATATTATAGAGTGGCAGTAATCAAAACCACTTGGTACTGGCTAAGAAACAATATGATGCACTTTCTGTTCATATTTGCTTGCATTTTGTTTTCCTTTTCAGGTTTTTTTTTTCTTTCTAGATCTGATTTTTCTTGTGCAGCAAGGTAACTGTATAAATATGTATACATATATTGGATTTGTCTTATATTTTAACATAGTTAACATGTATTGGACTACCTGCCATCTAGGGGAAGAGGTGGGGAAAAGGAGGGAAAAAATTGGAACAGAAAGTTTTGCAAGGGTCAATTTTGAAAAATTACCCCTGCATATATTTTGCAAATAAAATAAAAGAAATAAAAAAAGAAATAGTGTGATAGATCAGTAGAATATATTAGATACATATGACACACTAATCAAGGCCTAAAGCAGTGTAGTTTTTTATAAACCCCTAAATTCTAGCTTCTGGAATAAGAACTCATTATTTAACAAAAACTGTTGAGAAAATCATCAGAAACTCAGCATAGACCTATATCTCACACCCCATACCAAAATGAGGTCAACATGGATATATAATTTGGACAAAAAGGGTGATAGCATAAGCTTATTAGGAGAGTAAGGGATAGTTTATCAGATCTTGGGAGAAGGGAAGAATTTATGACCAAAGGAGAACTACAGAACATTATGAAAAGCAAAATGGAAAATTTTGATTATATTAAATTAAAAATGTTTTGTACAAACAAAATCAACAGAAACAAGATTAAAAGGGAAGTGCCAAGTTGGGGAAAAAACCTTACAGGCAATATTTCTAATAAAGGTCTCATTTCTAAAATATATTAAAGATCTGGGTTAAATTTATAAGAAAAAAAGACATACCTCAATTGATAAATGGTGAAAGAATATGAATAGACAATTTTCAGATGATGAAATCAAAGCCATTTACAGTTATATGAAAAAATGCTCTCAATCACTATAGATTAGAGAAATGCAATTTAAAACAACTTTGACGTTCCACCTCATACCTCTCAGATTGGCTAAGATGACAGGAAAGGATAATGAAAAATGCTGGAAGGGATATGGGAAAACTGGGATGCTAATGCATTGCTGGTAGAGTTGTGAAATGATCCACCCTTTCTGGAGAGCAATCTAGAACAATACTCAAAGGGCTATCAAACTGTGCATACCCTTTGACCCAGCAGTGCCATTACTAGGTCTGTGCTTTAAGTAAATCATAAAAGAGGGAAAAAGACCCAAATTTCCAAAAAAATTTTGCAGCAGCTCTTTTTGTGATAGCAAAGACTTGGAAAAGGAGTAGATGCCCATCAATTGGGTAATGGCTGATCAAGTTGTGGTATATGGAGGTAATGGAATATCATTGTTCTATAAAAAATGATGAATAGGCTGATTTTAGAAAGGCCTGGAGAGATTTACATGAAATGCTGAGTGAAGCAAGCAGAATCAGGAATACATTGTACACAGTAACAGCAAGACTGTGTGATAATCATCTGAAAGATTTGGTTTTTCACAGTAGTTTAGTGATCTAAAGCAATTCCAATAGACTTTGGACATAAAATGACATCTGCACCAGTAAAAGAACTATGGAGATTGGATGTAAATTGACACAAGCTATGGTCACTTCTTTTTTTCTGTTTTTGTTTTTTAAATCTCTCCCATGGTTTTTCCCTTTTGCTCTGATTTTTTTCTCCCAACATAATTCCTAAAACAATGTGTAGTAAAAATGAATAAATTTATTAAAAAAATAAAATATAGATAATACCCATGCCAAATCAGAGCACAGAAAAACAAATGAAAAACTCAGCACTACTATTGACTCTTCTTTCTGCTTTGCTTTTAATATTCTATCCATACATATGCATTGCCTTGCTAAGACCACTGGACCTTTGCATAGTTTTCTAATATATCTTCTCATTTCAATTCTCTTCCACCTGAAATTTTTTCTTTCTGCAAAAATGATCTGATACCTAGATCTGCTTATATTACTTCCCTGATCAAAAATTTTGTCTTTTTTATTTCTAACTTGTCATTCAAGGCCTTCCACTGTACAATTATTCAATTCAGTTACTGAAAAATTTGGATTAGTTTGTTAGAGTAACTCCTATTTACCCCAAATTTGCAAATGCACAATTCAATCTATTCAATTATTTGTACTTTACCTATTGAGCCTCATCTCATATATTCTAAACATTTAATCCTAAAGGCAAGCTGAACTACCTCCATGTCAAACACTTGCCATGCTTTTCTGCCTGCAAACCAAAATATACCCTATTGTGGTCCTTACTCAGATTAAAATATCATTCAGAGATATTTTTAAAATTAAAGTATAGCTTTTAGAGTCAAATGCAAACTGCAGGGATCCTTATGTATAGTTTAGTGGTCTCTGTTTCTATTTAAGTTTAGTACCACTGGCCTACATTTCTGAGGACTTAAATGCCTTATCCAGAGTCACAGAACCTGTATGTATCAAAGGCAGGAGTCAAACTCGGGTCTTATTTATTTACTCAATTTCATGTGTTCTCAGATGCCACCTTCTTCCTTAGAAATAACCTAAGTGCTTAGCATCTCACAGAGTAATTGCCCGCTCACTACAATTTTATAATGTAGTCATTACCTAATATCATGTATTATAATTATTGGTGTTTGCACCATGCATTTTCCACACAGACACAAACATATACACATTCACACATCCAGATACACACACATTGTTTCATGAGGCTGGCAATTATAACTTACAAAAATTTTGAGTGTTTCCCAGCATCAAAGAAACACATGTAGTATATTTTTAGGTATTGATGAATAAATTAGTAGGTGCAAATTTGAAAGAATCAGAGTACTAATGCAATAACTTCTTTCTATACCACAGGGCTTTATAATTTTGAAAATAGATTATTCCTGAAATACCTTTTGTCATTTAAGATTTTCAGGTTTTCTAAAAGGAAGAAAAAAATGTGAATATGCATTTTTTTTCTTTCTAAGATTTCTAAGAGGTAAAACCTCATTTTCTCTCCCTTTTTCATAAATTAAATTTCATGGTGATTGGGTTTCAAATAGCAATGCCATATTACTATGGGAAGAGGGAGTGGAATCAAGAGAGTTTCTGGCAAAGTAGATGAATTATTCAATCAACTTAATAAGATTTCAGAGCTTGGGTCTTTGCTTGGAGACTCTTGAAAGTTACTCCCCATCAAAATAGATATGATTCTGAAACTTAAGGTGATGCAATGAATTTTTCTGTTTGATTCCCAGGAACTGGAGATATTTCCAAGATGATTTGTGACAGAGAAGGAGGAACTGACCTCTTATTATATACATATTTGGCAGACTTAATTAGGGGCACTGAAAATATGCCTTAGAAACCCTCTTGAAAAATTGGGAGTTGAGTGTTGGTATAGCTCCTATTTATCCTAAACTTTTAAATGCACAATAATTTTTGCAAAGAATTTTATGCACTGCCAGATTCTCTTTAGATCAAAATAAAAAACAAACAAACAAACAAACAAGATATCTTCATCTTATTAGCTAAGAGAGGCAGTTTAGGCAGTTTAGTATGGGTGTAGTTGTAAAAGAATTAGAACCCAAACCAGAAAATCTCTGAAATACATTGGTCATTGGCCCAGCACAAGCCTCTTTAACTTTTTATTGTTCTTGGTACGTATTCTAAGGCTGTAAATTGCACCAAATTGGCTGATGGGCATTGATAGAAAGTATTTCATTGCCAGAGTATTCCCTAAGCCAGAGAAATCACATGTCCAATTCCTATCTCTATCAGACACAAGACAAGAATGTAATGAAATCAACCAATATAGAATTAAATTTACAAAACAAAGTTTCTCATTTTGAGGTGAGAAAATTAAGATAATATAAAAAGATAGGCACTGTTAAAAGCTGGAATCCCAGGGATAATCCAGGTAATATTGTACAGGGTTACAAACAATGCTGTACCAATTAGCTCTAATTCTTAGTGCTGATGTGGGTTTTTGTAGGGAGAGGTTTATGCCATTCATAGACCACTAATTAACCCATACAGCAAATCTATTTCATGCAGTGCCATGACATAGCCAGTCAAGATTGGCTTACTGTTTGCTCATTTGAAAAATGATTAGGGTTCCCATTTAGCCTTAATTACAGTGCAAAGGTTGACAATTATCTTCTCTATAGAAGCATCAGATGCCTCAATATCACAGCAAACATGTGCCTATAATTATGCACATAATTTGTCTAGCAAAAACTGGAACCCAATTATTATCTGGATCTTATGCCCATAATTAGAGATAATAAAAATACCAAGTGAAAAAAAGTGGGTTGGTGGGATGTTGCTTTGGATCAGTCTGAAGTAAAAATCTATGTGGGAGTCATTAAATAGAACTCAGTAGAAATCAGAAGTTATTGTATACCTGCTTTATATTAAAGAAAATTACATGACAGAAAATGGAAAATTTGCAAGAGTGAAGCAGTAGCATGCCTACTATTTGAGTTTTTGGCCCAAACTCATTTTAGAGGAGTTAAAAATTAAGGTAAGACATCTGGAGAAGATAAAGACAAATTCTATCTTTTCTTTTTTTTTTTTAACAGAATTCTCTTTTTTAGAAAAGACAAGCATTTATTAAACACATATATAAAAAAGTACTGTAGTAGAAACTGAAAGATAAAAGGATATTTAAGGCATTGTTCTTCTTCAATGAACTTACAATCCAATAGGGAAAATAATGTAAAGAACTGTTTTACAAAATAGAATATGATGAGCTCACAGGAGAAATATGAAGTGCTAAGAGAGATTCTATTAGAGAGGTATAAAAGAGACCTTTTTTATTAGCAAGGTGATATTTATCCTGATTCTTGAAGGATGACAAGGATTTCAATAGTCAATGATAGAATACATAACCAGGCATCACCTTACATATGGTTAGTTCAGAAATGGAGAGCAGATAATACTTGTCCTTGGGAATATTCTGAGATTATCATCTCACCACTTTCAACATTATCCTCAACTTTTTACTTAAAATACTTTAAAATCTTTTACCTAGTCACCTTTGTGGTTTTTTTAAAAATATTATTCCCTTCTCCACACATTCTGTACTACTATTACTAACTCTTCTTTAGAAGAAACCATTCTATATCTTATTTCTGTGTTTTTATGTGAATTGTTCTCTGAGAAGCACATGCTTCTCATCTCTGCCTCAAAGATTCCCCAACTTCCTTCAAAACATAGCCCAGGAAGTTGGGGAATCCTATTTCCTACTCGAATACCCTGAGTACTTTTCTTATTTGTACACTGGTTATATACCCTCCTTCCCCCCATAAAATGTAAATTCCTTGAAGGAAGGACTGTTTTGTCTTTGTATTTGTATTCCTAAGGCTTGTTATGGTGGGTTTTGTTTGTTTGTTTGTTTTGTTTTGTTTTTTGTTTGTTTGTTTGTTTTTTCCTGAGGCAATTGGGATTAAGTGATTTGCCCTGGGTCACACAGCCAGGAAGGGTAAAGTGTCTGAGTCCAAATTTGAACTCAGGTCCTCCTCACCAGGACTGGTGCCCCTGCCACAGTGTCTTTATATAGTAGATGCTTGATGTTTGTTAAATTAAAATTTAATGAAGCATGTATTAAGTGGCTACCATACATGCTCATCATATTGTTCTTTGGAGTCAGTCTTTGGAATCTGAGGCAGAAATGAGAAACAACTTAGTTTGAGAGAGGGTTACCCAAGAATGTGGCTGAGAGGGAAAAGGATGTTGAGAAGACTTATTGTTCTTTTTTTCTATTTTCAAGGCAGATTGCCATAATATGAATAGGAGGAATTTTAAGATTAATGTTGCATTGCTAAGTACTTAGGTAAAGTCATGATTTTTCTTTTTTTAAAAGATCAGTCATTGAATCCTTTTGTAAAATTAGGGAACCATTTGTATCCTTATTAATCAGATACTATAATAAATATTGGTAGAAAGGCAAAAATAAAATAGTCCCACACTTCAAGAAACAAATTCTGTGAATGGAAAAGTTATATATACACTCAAGTACATGCAAAACTTTTAGCATCCATTCCAGGTTACCTCCCTTAAGTTTAACTTACAGGTTGACTTTGAATGAGATGGGAAACTGAGGACTTCTCAGAATAATGACTGTGAGAGATTGGTAGGGTTTTTCAATGGGGATCCTACTGCAAGAAAAGAGATAAATTGTGGCTTTTTGGAACATCAAAGGCAGGCCAGAACCTATCTGCTAGTTACTGATTTGAAAAAGAGTCTGGTTGATATCTGCAGGCCTTGAGTGGGCGGGAAGTGCTTTGTTCTGAAGATTGGCAGGTCCTGGGAGTGGACCTCCCTTTCTCTCTCTATAAGTGTGGGCTCAGTTGAGAAGGGAGTGTGCATTCCTTCCTCTCCTTGGTGTGGGCTGGAGAAGAATGACTGTCCCAAGAGATTTTGCTAAATTCAAATAAACTTCTAATCTTCACTTTGAGAGATCTCTGAAAAATGATTTTGAATGGGGAATCCCATTTTTATCCCACACAACTTCTTTTGAAAATTACTATCTCTAAATCAAAGTGCTTCATAAATCCTAAAACTGTAGTCCATGAGCTCCCAGGAGTGTATTTTTCTTTGGCAGTCAATCAGTGGTTATAATGAGCAAAAGCAAGCACATTTATTGCAATAACATGCATTGAACAATAATCACAGAACATTCCTCCCACAAATTTGAGGTATGCTATACCACAAATCCACATGTAGGGTATGAGGAACATGTATAGCCACTGCAATTCACACATACAATATGATACGGTCCCCTTGTCCTTTCTCTTTTTGTGTTGAACTTATTTTAAACCCCATCAGAGCAGAATCTCTGCTGGGCTGATTATTCTCTTTTCTGTCACTCATTTATTAAATATGAGGACTGATTTTTTTTTGGCAACAATGATTCTTTTTCAGCTGACTGAAAAGATAGATCATTTTTATTGGTCCAAACAGTGTTTGATCCTTCCAATCAATCACTAAACATTTTCTCCACAGCCTTCATCTGATGGCTAAGACTATAATAAATACATTTTCAATACATTGGTTTGATAGTGTCCTCTAAAATTTGAAATTATCATTTGTTCTTCTTAGTGAATTGGAGAATAAGCAAAAACAAACTGGATATCAATATGTTCAAGGCATCAAGGCATGCTTTGTAGATGATAATTCTCTAGTAATACAACAAAATCTAATTTTGGAGGACTTGTCAATGTATGTTAGAAAGATTGTTGGAATAAGAATCAGAAGCCTTGGGTTCAAATTATAGTGTGCTAACTGATAGCAAAACTCAGATTAGGCATCCTGATCAATATAATCTTGGATAAGCTACTTAGCCTTTTTGGATCTCAGATATTTTATCTGTTAAGATAAAAGGTTTAGCATATGCAGTCTCCAATGCCACATCAAACTCAGAATTTATGGCCTGTGATTGTTCCTTTAGCATATATAAAAACTTGTTTGGTTAGAGAAAACTTGGCTTAACTATGGTTCTTTATAGTCATTCAGGGACATTTAGTGCTTGATTTCACTCTGCATCCCATACTTCTTTTCTATAATATGATAATAGATAATATGATTTGTTAGATTTATAATAATTCATATTTTGCCTGACATTTTAGCTTCTTTTCAAAAAAATCTCTTTTGAGATTTGGGAGATTCCTCATTCATAACAAAAAAGTAATTTGTATTTCTTTCTTCTCTCTCCTTAAGAAATGTAAGTACCTGTAAATATCTTTCTCAAGCACTTTGTACCTTGCCAAAGCTCAACAAATATTAATTAATGGTGATGATGGATTATTGCACTTCTCAGGAGCAAAGCCAAATACTAATTAGGACTAAGTAACCTTGTGGGCATGAGACTAGCAGTTCAACAGCTTAAAACAGTCTTAAAACTTAAAAAGGTATTTCCAATAGGGGAAAATGTTTTTTAAAGGACTCTATCCTTTGGAAATGAAATTTTGAAAACATGGAAAGAACTTCAGCTACTTAATTTAACAGTTGAAGTCAGAAGCCAAATATTATTCTAAAATTCAAACTTTTAGTGAATAAATTTAGTAAAAATTTCTTACCTATTAAGAAGACATTCACCTAACTGAGTAAAATGAGAGTGTCTAGGGAATCTTTAAGCTAAGTTCCAATCCTATATTCTGTGATGCTAAGACTGCTTCAAATATTTAAAAGTGAGTGCCTTACTTTCCTTTCAGCTTATGAATTATTTAATCGAAATAATCATGTCTGTAATATAATCTTACCTATTTAACCAGGCAAGTCAATTTTCTTCCCTTTACTGACAATGCCTTCACTGAGTGAATTGTGTGTGTCCCATAAGAGATATACCACATTGATTGTCTAAACATAAACACAGCTTTTAGAAAGGCATGAGGATAGTTTCTGTAGTCTGGTCCACCTCTGACAAAAAGAGAGACAGCATAATTTAGACAAGGGGCAGTAAACCTTGGAGCACCTCCAGATTGGGTGCTTGATACTTTCTCTAGTCTCTCAGAGGTGTCCTACATATGGAACTACATATGCTCTAGAGGAATATATGTTAAGAACAAAGCTACTTTGTTGGCTGCTATTCTGTAACGGAGAAGGAAACCCTTAACTTATCCTTAATCAGTTTGACACTCACTTTTTTAATGCTAGTTACAAAAAAAGACTACTACAAATTCCAAAGTCCTAGTAACTCCATTTATCCAAGAAAATAACAAACAGAAATCAGAGAAGTTATACCCCAAATATGCCAGAATATATAAAGAGCTACAATTCTTTTAAAGTAGGAGTCAGATGAGATCTCATTAACATAGAAGTTTCAATTTCACCCAAGAGGAATCTCCCAAATCTCAAAAGAGATTGGCTATGAAATAAAGGTCATGTTAATGAGTTGGCTTCCCCTAAATGGCTATTGTTTTTAAAGAATCTCTCTCTCTTTATCTTTCTGAATGAAGTTCCTCAGAGTCTAGAAATGCATAAAATCTTTTAAAGATAGCACAAAATAAGTCTTTCTTCTGAAACTATCTTGTACTAATTCTTTACCTTATACTGAATAATTAAAATGTCCTATCTGATTTTATCTAAATTTGATGAAACTTTTGAAGATAGATGTCTAGAAAACTTCTCCAATTCAGAATGCTCTCTAGTCTACAGGAGAGATGTTAAACACATTGACTATAGGCTGTAATTGGATGTGTGCCGATTAAAGTAAAATTTAACTAAATAAATCAAAATACAGTATGTAATAGATAATGTTAGTATGTGGTTTTCTAAGTCAGTATATGGCCTACAGGAATCATTAAGTATGGTTTAGTGATCCTCCCAATTTCATTTATTTTTGACTTTGATACTACTAATCTACAGGATTAGACATTTAAATAGCTCACTATCCATATTTCCATTCTGCATCTTTGGAATTATCTATAAAGGTATAATTAAATATTTTCAAATGAACTGCTGAAACCTTTATATCAATTATTTGATATATTAGCACTTGTATCTATTTGTATTCTATTTACAAACATTATGTCAATATTTTACCTGCCAAAAGTGGAATTAAGAAAATATCAGTCTTATTTATAATCAATGTATGATGGCTCATAATGATTTCTGCTTTCATTTCTCATTGTTCAAAAACCACCTTTTTAATGATATGCTCTCCCCTTTCAGGAATCCACATCGTTCCTCTTTTGGATAATTGTAACAGTATTTGCGTTTCTTTACTTGTGTAGTACATCTCCCATTTTCTGTGATTTTTCATTTATCACCCATGATAGTTCAACAATCATTTCCATACATTCTTTCAGTACCCATACAGATATTTTATATCATTTGGTGGGTAGACCCTGCCTCAAAATCTTTCTTCCAATAACTAAAACTAGCATTATCATCATGCTTAAATTTATATGCGTCTATAACAACTTCTGGGGTTCTATTTGTACAAAATTCAAGTCTACAACTTAAATTAGACTGTTAGATGATTACTGTAGACAACTGGAGTTACTGTGTTCATTGTAAAGATCCTTGTTTCTCACATATACCCACTCAGGAATATAATATAATTTGGTTATTTTTGGCAACTGTACTATGCCATCCTTTTTAAATGAGTCCCTTTATGAAAAAAAAACTGATTTTATTTTGTGAAAATTTTGAGGGAAGATTAAATGAAATTATTTCATTGACTTTAAAAGTGACCTTATAGGTCCATATCATATTAAACAGTTGAATATTAATACACTTGACCTGATACTTGCTAAATTCTCTGCTGAGTGGTCCCTTGGTAATATCATCTGCTTCATTTCTTATTTCTGTATGTTGCATCAATCACACTTCAAAGGCACAATAGTGAATACTTTCCGATCCATTCATGAAATAATTTAGTTAGTATAATTTAGTTTCTGGAGAATCTGATAATTAAGACAGTTGCTAACTGTCTTGATGATATTTCTTCTGTCAATCCCAAGAGGTCTAATTAGATTCTATATTATTTTATGTGTTCAGGACCCACTGATCTTTCTAGGCACATACCTATTCTATGGGATTATGAATAAACTGAATGATATTGTAGAACTTGGAGACTGAGGACTGAGACATCATTTAGTACCATTCCTTCATTTTATAGAACAATGTCATCTCATTTATTCTTCATAATTTTAAGTAAAGATAATAGGTTTCCTCTCCATTTGACAAATGACAAATCTGAATTCTGGATAAGTAACTTGCCCTTGTTCACACAATAGTTAATGGCAATGTTAGGAAGGGAATTTAAAAATCGTCATTCCCAAACCAGTGTTCTTTCAAATATACAGCAGGGCTTCCTTATTTTACACATACCTCATTTGATTAAAATAAACTTAAGAAGTAGGTTTTGGAGGTAGTAGATCCATTTGAAAGAAAACTGAATCCTAAAGAGATAATGATTTGCACAAGATTATATAGGTATTGACATATCTAGGATTTCAAATAAGGTCTTCTGACTCCCAAGTTTTCTCTTCTTTCCCCTGCACTGCCCCTAAAACCTCATAAAATCCATTGCCATGAGCTAACCTCTCTGAGAGTTTATACATATTCATACATTATTCATACAATTTGAGGCTTTATAGTCATCTAAATTCCAGTATAATTTTGTCATTACACCTGTGCTTGCATAGCTAAGTAACAATGGCACTTAACCCAAAGATTATTCATCCCTCAGGCTCTGTGTACCATGGGCATATTTGTATCCAAAGTTAGTTCATAGGATTTAGAAAGTGAATTTCTGATTTCATCTCCTAAATGTCAAATTAGGAAATTGAATATGTGAGAAGGTAAGTGGCTTGCCTAATATAAAATAAGAAGTTAGTAATAAAGCTGAAATCCAAATCCCAGTTCCTTCCTTCAAGTAGTGATATTTATACTATTTCATTAATCTTATTCATAAACATGCTAAAAAACTCTCCTTAAGTCCCCCAAATTCTATTTAATTAAGAAGGTGCTGCATAGTATAGTTTGTACAAAGAGACAGTGAGGAACCCAATTTGAACAAAAAAGATATTGTAGAAGAGTTTGATTGCTCCGTTTTAATTTGTCAGAAACAATCTACATTTGCTCTGTTAAACCTTGGCTGGAGGTTATGAATCCTTTTTATGTCAGCAAAAGAACACCTAATGCAGAGAAAAGTTACATTCAAGAGCTGCAAAAGAATCTAAAGAGATGTAAAACCCCAATATCTATCTATGAAGGTTCCTTTCAGCACACCTAGTGATAAAATTTCAAGGATAGATAGATTTTAATTGGAGATTCGGGCTCAAGGAAGCTCTCTCTTTGAAATTATATGTAAACCCCTTCTTGTAAGACAATGAAGAAAAGAAATAGAAAAATTAAAACCATTCTACTTTCCAGTATTAAAAGGTTTTTTTTTTCCTAAGGCTATGCCCTCCTTGGTTCTAGGAGTACCATCTACATTGGTTTTGTAGTTCTATCAGTTTTTAAATATGAACTTTATGCTTTTTTGCCCTTTCATATTTTTTAGTCTTAATACCATGTAATTACTTTAGCAATATAAACGGCTTCTTAAATAAATTTCTTAGAGCTATGAATAAACAATTAAAAATGATTTGCTGGGCATTGAAGCAAGAAAATTTTCTGAGTGAATACAAAGTAAAAGATTACCTATATTAAAATATGTGATTAGGATAGGATTATTATGAGGCTTAGAGTGGTAAGTAAATAGAAATACATTTTTCTAGAAGACTATTGTTGTCAAATACAGGTCCATTCACAGTCAAATACAAGTGTTGAGTGTATCCTGAAGTGTGACAAGAAAATAAAAGTGTGATGGTATAAAAGATTATGAAACTTTTCTCCCTTTGAATTGCTAAAAAGCTTTTTTTTTTAGGTCTTTTTAAGTAGAAACTAAAATGTCTGGAATATACTTTGAAATTAATTATTTTAAAGAGGTTTTGTAAGGACATGACCCTTCTATTTATTAGGAAGACTTAAATGAAAGTAGGCCAAACTTAACTTATGAAATATATCATATGCCAATCAATCAATTAATCACCAATCACCAAGAATTTATTAAGCACCTAAAATGTGTTTGGCTCTACAATAAGGATGGGAGATAAAAAAGAAAGACAAAAACACTGTTCTTGTCCTCAATAAGCTTATTTTCGTCTTGGGAGGGAGAGACAACATGCAAACAACTATGTACATAGAAGATAATATAAAGTGTGATTTATTGAGGGTAACTTAATATAGGGGAGGAAGTAAGAGAGATTGGAAAGTCATTTTGATTAAGGTGGGATTTAAGAAAAATTATGAAGAAAGCCAGGCAAAACAATAGGAAGATGTTAAGAGAGAGAACATTGTAAAAATCCAGATAAAAAGCACTGATTTTGAAAGATGAGTACTTTGTGTAAGGAACAGTAAAGAGGCCTTTCAGATCCCTTTCAGTGGATCATATAATATATGAAGGGAAATAGAGTGCAAGAACATGAGTAGAGATATAATAATGGATTTGTAATTTTGTCAGTGTGGGTACTCTCTCTACCAAAGAGAGGCAATGTGATATAGGTATTAGAATTGACTTCATGACACTTGAGTTCAATTTCTGGCTCTAAAATTTATTATTATTATTATTACTATTTTGCATTTTTGCTGAGACAATTGGGATTAAGTGACTTGCCCAGGGTCACACAGCTAGGGAATGCTAAGTGTCTGAGACCACATTTGAACTCAGGTCCTCCTGACTTTAGGGCTGGTGCTCTATCCACTGTGTCACCTCGCTGCCCCTAAAATGTATTATTTATGTGGTCTAGGAAAGTTACTTGGTTAATGTGAACCTCATTTTCATCATCTGGTAAAGTATGATAATGATACTCATATGAATCATGTCTAGGTTTATTGTGATGAAAATATTTTGGAAAACATATAGGAGTATATAAAAGCGAATTATTATCATTTTCATTAATTCATATCATAACTCTATACCTTCTATCACTTAAGGCTGATTTTTAATTCTTATATAATAATAATTGCAATATTGATAATGCTTAATATGTGCATATTTCCTTTGGGGTTACAAAGCAACAAGACATCTTATGTGATACAATAATTTTGTGATATAGATATTACCATTTCAACTTTACATGTGAAAATACCAAATCTCAGAGAAGTTAAATGATTTACCTTTGATTACATCGTTGTGACATGGTGGAATTAGGATTAAAATAATTATTTCTCTACTGTAATAGGTTGCCCCTCAACAAAAGTATTGTATGACTTTTATGCTTATTTCAATAGCTCTAACTCGTTTCAGATATTCAGGTTATCTGTCATCTCTCATTCTTGTTATATGTCGAATCTATCCCCTTTTCCATTAAAAATGTCTTTAGTGATGTGTTTTTATTTCAGTGTGCTAGTTATATTTCATAATATGATACAACTTATATTTAAAGTTGTTATTTTCTTCTGATGGACATGGCTCTCTGCAACAAAGAATTGTCTCAAACCAGTTCCAATTGTTCACTGAAGAAAACCATATACACCCAGAGAGAGGGAAATGAAATATGGACCAAAACGTAACATTTTCATGATCTCTATTGACATTTGCTTGCATTGTGTTGCCTTTCTCTGATTCTTTTTTTTTCTGGTAGATAGGATTTTTCTTGCATAACTTGTCAAGCATTTCAACATTATTAACATGTAGTGGACTTCCTGCCATCTAGGGGAGGGGAGGAGGCTGGGGGTAAAATTTGTAATGGAAAGCTTTGTAAAGATCAATGTTGGGGAACTACCCATACATATGTTATACAAATAAAAAGCTTTAATAAATAAAAAAATTAAAAAAAAATAAAAAAGAAAGTCAAACATAAAAAAGTTGTTATTTTCTGTTGCCCTTTGAATTGCATTCTAATATTTCATAACCATATCAATTATTTTGAGAATGTTCCCCAAATATACCCCAGGTAGACATTCTCTTAGCATTTAATTCTAAGACTGGATTATAGTTCATCTATACTACCACTCTTTCATACATACATGCACAGAGCTGGAAAAACTTTAGAAATTTCTCATCTTACCTGCATGTTATACTTTGAGTAAGTGTGCATTTTTCATATTCTTTGGTTTTTACTGTGTCATTAGACATATCTCTTTTTAATTGCTATGGGTTTTATCAATAACATTCTGGAGTATTTTGGGTTTATTGGAAATAAGATGATGTCTTCCATAAATAGCAACATTGTGAGTATGAACCTCATTAATAATTGAGAATCTTTAGAAAATTATATCCTTAGAAGCATGCATAGATTCATCTTATAAAACTTTTCTAGAAATAAGAAAGCATAAGTATGAATGATTCAACTGTTTTTGACTTTTCTGTCTCAGTATCTTGAGATCTCTTTCATCCCTTGTGATATTATCCCATTTTAAAATACCTTACAAATGAATCCTTTGTGTAGTCTTTTTGTTACGATGTTAATATTGCATTACTTCTAACATGAATTTCTTCTTATGTATTTGGATACATCCAGCTATTCTTATCAACATAATCTATGATGTTGTTAATTTGAATTTTTTTCTCTTTTTTGTACTTTTAAAAAATTATACCTTTTATTTTCAAAATATATACATAGATAATTTTTTACATTCACCCCTACAAAACCCAATGTTCTAATTTCCCCTCTCCCCCCTTCCCTAGTTGGCAAGTGATCCAATATATGTTAAATATGGGCAGTTCCTCTATACGTATTTCCACAAATATGATGCTGCACAAGAAAAAAACAAATCCAAAAAAGGAAAAAAAATGAGAAAGAAATTAAAATGCAAGCAAACAACAACAAAAAGAGTAAAAATATTATGTTGTGGTCCAAATTTAGTTCCCACTGTTCTCTCTGTGTGTGGAGATGGCTTTCTTTATCACAAGACCATTGGAACTGGTTTGAATCACCTCATTGTTGATGAGAGCCATGTCCATCAGAATTAATCATCATATAATCTTGCTGTTGCCATATATAATGGTCTCCTGGTTCTGCTCATTTCATTTAGCATCAGTTCATGTCAGTCTTTCCAGGCCTTTCTGAAATCATCCTGCTGATCATTTCTTATAGAACAATGATATTCCATAACATTTATATACCATAACTTGTTCAGCCTTTCTCCATTTGTCTTGCCACTACAAAAAAGGCTATCACAAACATTTTTGCACATATGGGTCCCTCCCCCACCTTTCTGATCTCTTTAGGATACAAGCCCAGTGGAAACATTGCTGGATCAAAGGGTATGCACAGTTTGGTAGCCCTCTGGGTGTAGTTCCAAATTGCTTTCCAAAATGGTTGAATCAGTTCACAACTCCACCAACAATGTATTAGTGTCCCACTTTTCCCACATCCCCTCCAATAGTTATCATTATCTTTTCCTGCCATTTTAGCCAATCTGAGAGGTGTGTAGTGGTGCCTCAGAGTTGTCTTAATTTGCATTTCTCTGATCAATAATGATTTAGAACACCTTTTCAATATGACTAGAAATGGTTTTAATTTCTTCATCTGATAATTGCTTTTCATATCCTTTGACAATTTATCAATTGGAGAATGGCTTGAATTTTTATAAATTTAAGTCAATTCTCTATATATTTTAGAAATGAGGTCTTTATCAGAATCCTTGAACGTAATTTTCCCCCAGTTTGTTGCTTCCCTTATAATTTTGTCTGCATTGATTTTGTATAAAAACTTTTTAAACATAATATAATAAAAATTATACATTTTGCATTCAATAATGTACTCAAGTTCTTTAGCCACAAATTCCATCCTTCTCCACATATCTGAGAGATAAATTATCATTTGTTTTTCTAATTTGCTTATGATATCACTTTTTATATCTAACCCATTTCATGAACCCATTTCGATCTTATCTTGATATAGGGTGTTAAGGGTGGGCCAGTGTCTAGTTTCTGTCATACTAGACTCCAATTTTTCCAGCAGTTTTTGTCAAATAGTGAGTTATTATCCCAAAAGCTGGGGTCTTTGGGTTTGTCAAACATTGGATTACTATAGTCATTGACTATTTTGTCCTGTGAACTTAACCTATTTCCTGAATGACTATTCTATTTCTTAGCCAGTATCAAATGGTTTTGATGACTGCTGCTTGATAATATAGTTTTAGGTCTGGTACAGCTAGGGTATATTCATTTGCATTTCATTTCTCTTGAAATTCTTTTTTTAATAAAGCTTTTTATTTACAAAACATATGAGTGATTTATCTACATTGACCTTTGCAAAAAAACTTTTTTTTCCCAAGCTTTTCCCCCCTCCCCCCCATCCCTCACCCCTAGATGACAGGTAATCTAATACATGCTAAATAGGATAAATTATATGACAAATACAATACATGTATACAAATCTATACAGTTATCTTACTGCACAAGGAACATCAGATCTAGAAAGAGAAGAAGAAAAAAAATAACCCAAGAAGGAAAGCAAAATGCATGGAAATATTCATAGAAAGTGTTAAAATGCTGTGTTGTGGTTCATACTCAGTTCCCACAGGCCTCCCTCTGGATGTATATGACTATCTTCATTGCTGAACAATAGGAACTGGTTTGAATCACATCATTGTTGAAGAGAACCATGTCCATCAGAATTGATCATCGGATAGTCTTGTTGCTGTGTATAATGTTCTCCTGGTTCTGCTGATTTCACTCAGCATTAGTTCATGCAAGTCTCTCCAGGCCTCTCTGAAATCCTCCTGCTGGTCGTTTCTTACAGAGCAATAATATTCCATAACATTCATATACCATAATTTATTCAGCCATTCTCCAATTGATAGGCATCCTTTCAATTTCCAGTTTCTTGCCACTACAAAAAGGGCTGCCACAAACATTTTTGCACATGTGGGTCCCTTTCCCTCCTTTAAAATCTCTTTGGGATATAGGCCTAGTAGAAACACTGCTGGGTCAAAGGGTATGCACAATTTGATAACTTTTTGAGCATAGTTCCAAATTGCTCTCCAGAATGGTTGGATCCGTTCACAGTTCCACCAACAATGTATCAGTGTCCTAGTTTTCCCACATCCCCTCCAACAGTTATCATTATCATTTCCTGTCATTTTAGCCAATCTGACAGGTCTATTTTCTCCTGGCCTTATATTGCATGTGATTTTTGTTCCATCATGATCTGGAAAAAATACATTTATTATTTCTGCCTTCCTGCATTTGATTTTGAGGTTTTTTTGTCCTAACACATGGTCAATTTTTGTATAAGTTCCATGGACTGCTGAAAAAAAAAGTAAACTCCTTTCTGTCTCCATTTAATTTCCTCCAAAGATCTATCATACCTAACTTTTCTAACATTTTGTTTGCCTCCTTAACTTCTGTCTTATTTATTTTGTGGTTTGATTTATCAAGTTCTGAGAGAGGGAGGTTGAGATCCCCCAATATTAAAGTTTTGCTGTCTATTTCTTCTTGCATCTCTCTGAACTTTTCCTCTAGGAATTTCCATGCTATACCACTTGGTGCATACATGTTCAGTATTGATATTGCTTCATTATCTATGGTACCCTTTATAAAAATATAATTTCCTTCTTTGTCTCTTTTAATGAAGTCTATCTTTGCTTTTACTTGGTCTGAGATCAGGATTGCTACCCCTGCCTTTTTTTGTTCACCTGATGCATAATAGATTCTGCTCCAACCTTTTACCTTCAGCATGTATGTATCTCTATGTTTTAGATGTGTTTCTTGTATACAACATATTGTTGGATTCTGGTTTTTAATCCAGTCTGCTATCTGCTTCTGCTTTAAGGGAGAGTTCATTCCATTCACATTCACAGTTAAAATAACTAATTCTCTATTTCCTGCCATCTTATTTACCCTAGCTTATGCTTTTCTCTTATTCCCTTTCCCTCCTTCCTACTATGTTGCTTTTGATAACCACTTCCCTCAAACAATCCTTCCCCTTTAGAGCCCCACCCACCCCTTTTTTCCCCCTTTCCCTCCTGTTTCCTTATAAGTATGTCTATTATTCCCTCAGAGCCAAATCTGATGAGATGGAGATTAACCCAATTCTCATTCCCTTCCCTTTTTCCACCTCAATCATTATAGGTTTTCTTTGCCCCTACATGTGATGTAATTTCCCTTATTTTACCTCCTTTTCCTCTTCTTCCAGTGCTATCCCTTTTCTACCTCTAATTTCTTTTTCAGTTTATCATATCATAATAATCATAGAATCACAATAATCATATCATAATAATCATAAAATCACAGTAATCATATCATAATCATAATGTAATAATAGATTCATAAAATCAACCCTCATTCTATAAGTATCTATAACATAAATATAGTTCTCAAGAGTTTTATTTTCTTGTTACCTTTTTATGTTTCTCTTGTGTTCTGTGTTTGTAGATCAAATTTTTTGTTCAGTTCTGGTCTTTTCAGTAGAAATAGGTGAAATTCTCCTATATCATTGAATGACCATCTTCTTCCCTGAAAGATAATGCTCATTCTAGCTGGGTAACTTATTCTTGGCTGTAATCCAAGTTCTTTGCCCTT
>JAJPUD010000713.1:7984-67984 GCA_023553655.1 Myrmecobius fasciatus
CTACTTGGTCATAGTGTACTATCCTGGGGATGACTTTCTGTAATCTCATTGCTAATATCTTATTTAAATTTTTTGCATCAATATTCATTAGGGAAATTGGTCTATAGTTTTCTTTCTCTGTTTTCACCCTATCTGGTTTAGCTATCAGCACCATATCGGTCTCATAGAAGGATTCTGGCAGTATACCTTCTGTCCCTACTTTCTCAAATAGTTTGTGTAGTATTGGAATTAATTGTTCTTTGAATGTTTGGTAGAATTCACATGTAAATCCATATGGCCCTGGAGATTTTTTCTTAGGGAGTTGGTTAATAGCTTGTTCTATTTCTTTTTCTGATATGGGGCTATTTAAATAATTTATATCCTCTTCTGTTAACCTGGGCAATCTATATTTTTGTAGATATTCCTCCATTTCATTTAGATTATCAAACTTACTGGCATAAAGTTGGGCAAAGTAACTCCAAATTATTGCTCTAATTTCCTCTTCATTGGAGGAAAGTTCTCCCTTTTCATTTTTGAGACTAACAATTTGATTTTCTTCTTTCCTTTTTCTAATTAAATTAACTGAAGGCTTATCTATTTTGTTGGTTTTTTCATAAAACCAACACAGTTTTATTTACTAGTTCAATAGTTTTCTTATTTTCAATTTTATTAATCTGTCCTTTTATTTTCAGAATTTCCAATTTGGTATTTAATTGAGGGTTTTTAATTTGTTCTTTTTCTAGTTTTTTTTTTTTAACATTAAGCCCAATTCGTTGATCTTTTCTTTCTCTATTTTATGCAAGTAAGCATCTAGAGATATAAAATTGCCCCTTATAACCACTTTGGCCGTGTCCCACAAATTTTGGTAGGTTGTCTCCTTATTGTCATTCTCCTGGATGAAATTATTGATTGTGTCTATGATTTGCTCTTTCACCCATTCATTCTTCAGGATTAGATTATTTAATTTCCAATTACCTTTTGGTTTATTTTCTCCTGGCCTTATATTGCATGTGATTTTTATTGCATCATGATCTGAAAAGGATGCATTTACTATTTCTGCCTTTCTGCATTTGATTTTGAGGTTTTTATGCCCTAACACATGGTCAATTTTTGTATAGGTTCCATGGACTGCTGAGAAAAAAGTAAACTCCCTACTGTCTCCATTCAACTTTCTCCATAGATCAATCATACCTAACTTTTCTAACAATTGGTTTATCTCCCTGGTTTCTTTCTTGTTTATTTTGTAGTTTGATTTATCTAATTCTGAGAGAGCAAGGTTGAGATCCCCCACTAGTATCGTTTGGCTGTCTATTTCTTCTTGCATCTCTCTTAATTTCTCCCCTAGGAATTTGTGTGCTATTGCACTTGGTGCATATATATTTAGTATAGATATTGCTACATTATCTATGGTACCCTTTAATAAAATATAGTTTCCTTCCTTATCTCTTTTGATTAGATCTATCTTGGCTTTTACTTCATCTGAGATAAGGATTGCTACCCCTGCTTTTGTGTTCACCTGAAGCATAATATTTTCTGCTCCAGCCGTTTACCTTCATCCTATATGTGTCACTATGTTTTAGATGTGTTTCTTGTAGACAACATATTGTGGGATTCTGGTTTTCAATCCAGTCTGATATCTGCTTCCGCTTTATGGGAGAGTTCATCCCATTCACATTCACAGTTAGAATAACTAATTCTTTATTTCCTGCCATCTTATTTACCCAAGTTATGTTTTCCCTTTTCCTTTCCCTTCCCCCCTCCTCAGTACTTTGCTTTTGATGACCCCCTCCCCCAAACAATACTCCACCCTTTAGATCCCCTCCCCCTGTTTTTACTCCTTTCCCCTGATTCTTCTATTTTCCCTTCTATTAGTTTGTCCCTTACTTTTCCTCCTTTCCCTCCCACTTCCCTCTAGCAACAGACAAGTTTCTATATGAAATCAAATGTCTGATATACACTTTTAGAGCCCAACCTGATGAGAGTAAGATTTACACAATGCTCATCTCCCTCCCCTCTTTCTCTCAATTATATTAGGTTTTCTTTGCCTCTTTAAGTGATTTTACCTTGTTTTTACCTCCTTTTTTTTAGATCTTATTTTACCACTTTTCCCTCTTTTCCCCAGTATGACAACCTTTTCCCCTCTAGTTCTCTTTTTCATATTATCAAAGTAATATCTAGTTAATTATACCCCCAAACTTTAAGTATCCCCCTAGTAAAAATAAAGTTCTCGAGAGTCCTTTCCTTTTTACCTTTTTATGCATCTCTTGAGTTCTGTGTTTGGATGTTGTATTTCTTGTTCAGATCTGGTCTTTTCATTAGAAATAGGTGAAATTCACCTATATCATTGAATGACCATCTTCTTCCCTGGAGGATAATGCTCATTCTAGCTGGATAGGTTATTCTTGGCTGTAATCCAAGTTCCTTTGCCCTTCGGAATATCTGGTTCCAGGCCCTTCGATCCTTCAGTGTGGAAGCTGACAAATCCTGTGTGATTCTAATTATTGATCCTCGGTATTTGAATTGTTTCTTTCTAGCTGCTAGAAGAATCTGTTCCTTAGTGCTATAGTCCTGAAATTTAGCCACGATATTCCTCGGGGTCTTAATTTTGGGGTCTCTTTCAGGAGGTGATCAGTGAATTCTTTCAATGGTGATTTTGCCCTTTGATTCTACAATCTCAGGGCAGTTTTCGTTCAGGATTTCCTGGAAGATAGTGTTTAGATTCTTTTTTCATCATGGCTTTCAGGAAGTCCAATAATCCTTAGATTGTCTCTCCTGGATCTATTTTCAAAGTCAGTTGTTTTTCCTAGGAGATATTTCATATTTTCTTTTAATTTTTAATTTTTTTGTTTTTGTTTGACTGATTCTTGAAGTCTTATTGAGTCATTCACTTGCATTTGTTCAATTCTTATTTTTAAAGTGTTGTTTTCTTCAGTTACCTTTTTAAGCTCCTTTTGTAACTGGCCAATTTGTTCATTGCACTCTTTTTCCACTTCACTAATATTATTTTTCAATAAATTGGTGTCTTTTTCATATCTCTTTTGCAGGACATCATATCCTTCTTGCAAGATATTGTATCCTTCTTGCACTGATTTCAGTTTATTTTCTCATTTATCCTCCAGCTCTCTTTTGAGGTTCTTTATGCAATATTCCAGGAAGGCCTTTTGAAAAAGTGACCAGTGATGGTCTTTAATACCTTCTTCTGGTATTTTATCTAAAGGAACCTCAGCATCTGGGGTCAACGCTTCTTTGCCTTGATAAAAGCTGTCTATGGTGAGAGCTCTCTTTTGCTTCTTCATTTTTTTAGACAGTGTGGATATCTCTTTAAGGTAGGGGAAAAAATGGCAGCTGAAAAGCTTTGCCCTGGGGCACTTCAACGAGTTAACTTAAGGTGCTGGGCCAGTGGGGGCTAGGACTCAGTCTGAATTACTCCTTAAACAAGGCAAGTCTGCCAGAACACCTGCCCCCAATCAGGGCAGAGTGTCCCGAGTGCCTCAGATAAACTCTAGGTGTTTGGAATTTGGAGTTTGGAGTTTGGAATTTCTGCCAAGATGAGCTGAGCTGAGTCCCACCCTCACTCCTACACAGGAGTCGTCTATTTATCTCTCTGTCTGAGTCAGACTAACCTGATATGAAGTTATCCAGAGAGCAGTGCCCAAATATTTCTGAGTTCGTTGACTTGAAGATCAGTTCAGAGGTTTATTTTATTGTTGATTTGAGAGAAGATCAGAGGAGAGGCAGAAAGTCACCTTTTCACTCCGCCATCTTGGCTCCGCCCCATTTACTCTGTTTTCTAAGAAAAGAGAGGAGAAACTTTGAAATATGTCTGTCCGTCGGTCTGTCTATCCATCTGTCTTCTATCTACATTCCTTTGCAAGAAGCCTTTTCCCATTGCTCTAATGTTAATGTTTTTGCTCTTTTGATTTTCTTTCTTTTTTGCCTCTCTATACCCATATCTGTGTGTTTGTATGTGTTATAAATTTTATGTATGTATGCACATATGCAAATGTATATACACATATATAATACAATGTGTATATATGTATATATATGTGCAGGCATATGGATTTATGAGCATGTATACCTATATACATATACATATCTAATTCTCTCTCTCCAACATTATGCTTGCCTGATGTTGAGTCTCCCCTCCTAACTCTGCTCTTTTTAGATTAAATCTGTCTTTCTGATCATTATATCTTTTTAAAAAGGAGTATCCCAAGGTTATATCTATAGGCTTGATTCCTTTCCACCAAATGTTTTTAAACAAAAGATTATGATAAATAGTCATAAACGGTGAGTAAACCCATTTGTCCAGGAAGCTAGAAAACAGGAATTAGAGAAGTTACATAAATTAGAATATGCCAGAAAATACATATAGCAAGTGAGCTCTCCTACTGGGATTAATCCAAGAGCTCAATCAAGAGGGAGATGCCAGTCTCACCCAAGAGGAACCCCTCAAAGTCTTCTAGTCTCTCTGTTTCTGTCTCTCTGTTTTTGTCTTTTGCTTTGTCTTTCTTTGTCTCTGTCTCTGTTTCTCTATCTCTTTCTCTGTCTCTGTTTTTGTCTCTCTGTGTGTCTGTCTCTCTCTGTTTCTGCCTGTCTCTCTGTGTGTCTGTGTGTCTTTGTCTCTCTGTTTCTCCTTTCTTTGTCTCTCTGTTTCTTTATCTCTCTGTCTCTGTCTGTCCGTCTCTATCTTTCTTCTATCTCTCATTCCAAGGAGAGTTTAGAATTGTACATGCCTTCTTTTAAAGCAGCAGGCAGGAAGGTTTTTCTTCTTCCACACTCAAGCCAATTTTCCCCATTATGTAATTATTCTTTCTATCAAGGAGAAGAGTTTTATGAAAATGCTTCAGGCTTGAATCCAGTGCTACATTTTGATCGTAGATTTCAAAGTGAAAAGCACTTCAGAGGCAATCTAGTCCAAACTTCTTATTTTCTAGTATGAAGAAATGGAAAGAGATAAGTGACTTGCCCAAAGTGGCACAACTAGTAAATAGCAAAGCCAGGAATTGAACTCATGATTTCTAATTTCAAATCTCCCACTCTTTCCATTGTTACAGATTATTGTAATATAATACTCTTTATGCCACTATGATTGTCCTTCTTTTCTCTCTCTCTTTTTCTCACTATTTGATTGTTCTTCCTCATTTTCTCACCACACTAAGATCATAGTATTTAAAATGAAAAGACTATAGGGCAGCAAGATGACGCAATATAGATAGAGCATCAACCCTAAAGTCAGGACCCCGAGTTCAAATTCGACCTCAGACACTTAATAGTGTCTGTTAATAGCTGGGTGACCCTGGGCAAGTCACTGAACCTGAGTAACTTTGCCAAAAAAAGAAAAGAAAAGGATAATTTAGAGAACATTATTTTATAGGAGAGAAAACTGAAACCTAGGGAGGTAAGGCACTTGTTGCATTAAAAGAGTCAGAATCTGTGATGCAGGTCATAGGATCAAAAGATCTTGAGACCCCAAACTGTAAGGAACCATAGTCATTATCTAATCTGGTGACTTCATTTTATAGATGAAGAAACTCAGACCTGGAGAAACTAAATTACTTGCCCATGATCACTCAACTAGCCAGGTCAGAATTTGAACCCATATCCTTGAACTCAACGTGCATGCTCTTTCTATTTTACTGTAATGCATTACTCTTTACTATGTCTTCCATACTTCTTTGAGTAAACTTTATGCTTGTACTTTTATCCTATCTATGAGTTTTCCACATTCCTCTGTATTTCTCATATTCCTCATTTCTGATGACACTATTCCACAATTAGTTTTCCAATTAATGAGCCACAAATAGTTTTCCAATTAATGAGCACCCATATTGATTTTCTTTTTCTTTCTTTTTGCCATAATAGAAGGTGCTTCTGTGGATGTTTTGGCATGTATTGGGTTTTTGTTCTTCCTCTGACATCCTTAATCTGACTGGGAGAACACTGAAAAATCCTTTAGGCTCCCCAGCAGGTCAGTACACTTGGAAGATGATTCTCCCATCTACTTCAGCTTTGATAAGGCTTCCCCACTGAAACAAATGGTGGGTTTGACAGTTTTATTGTTCAATTGTATTGTATAGATTTTGAATAAAAATAAATTGGCTTCTTTTAAAGAAGACAGGATCCTGGAATACTGCTGGATTGTGGGTGAATAATGGGCTATTGTTTTTGATTTTTGTCCTTTAGATAGAGCCTTCCCATCTTCAGTAGTATGGCAGGTTTTTTGATAAATCTTTCTCTGTCCTGACATAACAAAGAAAGAACATGTGCTATTACAATTCAGTTCAATGTGATATACTCCCACTCACCTATCCCTCTTTCCTATGATCACTTTAGCAATCAGATATGTTGTGTGCCTAATGGGAGTCTGGCTTGTGGTCCACTCTGGCCTACAGATCTTTCCAGCTTTTCTGGTATTAGGCAGTCAGGAATCTCATAGCATAATATACACATACATAATATATATGTATACATACACACATATGTATATATATACATATATACATACATGTATATACACACTCAAATGTACACACAATATACACATACATTTATATATATAAATATATATATATATATACACAATATGCATGTACCTATATAACATACAAATATATATGTATATACACAATATATATCCACATATAAATACCCACATATGAATTTGGACTTCCTTCACCTTCAAATAACTCATTTCATATCCTTGAGAAACATTTCCCCAAACCTTTCTCTTTTACACTTATGGTTCATAACCACATCTCTAGTTGCCATACAAAACAGAGATCCATAGAAAAAAATTCAATACTAGTAAACCATCAGTTTCCAGTTTCTGGCCACTTCAAAAAGGGCTGCTACAAACATTTTTGCACATGTGGGTCCTTTTCCCTCTTTTATGATGTCTTTGAGACATAGACCTAGTGCAGACATTATGCATAGTTTGATAGCTCTTAGGAGATAGTTCCAGGAACACTTATTGACTAATTTCCTTCTTTATCACTGCCTTCTCAACCATGTTGACTATAGAACTCTCCTTCTATTTATATTGGACTAGATCAATATATTTCATGTCCAAAATATTTGATCATCAAAATAATTTAGGAAATATTTCTCCAGAATTTTCTGCATCATAGTCATCTGGAATGACTTGAAGGTCTTATGATCATAAGATCATGTAATACTGAGCACTATCACTCTCTCTGTTAGTGTTTTATTACCCCACCCTGCCCCACAACAGACTTTCAACTCAGTGAAGACAGGAATTCTCTTTTAGGGAAACTCTGTTTCCTTAGGACTAGCATAGTACTCTGAATACAGCAGGATTTTATAAATGTTGTATGGTATGGCATCATAGGAGTTAGAGCTGAAACAAACCTGAGAAAACATCTTGTTCTAAATCTTTGTTTTATGGAATAGAAAAATTAATCCTAGGCATGAAAAGTGACACAGAAGAAAATACAACTAGTAAAGCACTTTTTCTAGAATACCAAGTTGTATCCCCTGTTCCATGTTGTTTTTCTGCAAGTACTGTACTTATGGGGAAATCTGAAGCATCTCTGGAGCAAAAGTAACCTTTAGATGGTGAGCCCAGGCTGGAGAATTCTATCAGATCTTTTATCTCCTTAGTTTTCAGAAGTGGAAAAATTTAACCCAAGATAGATACTTTCCTTTTAGTCAAATGGGCTTATCTCCATCATTTCAGATTATGGGACCATGACTATGCGCTTTGGCTACTTCCACCATTTCTCTAACAGTACACTTGACTCTTTGACTCACAAAAACATCCTTTTGTAATATGCTTGGGTATTAGAGCTATAGCTAACAACTCTGAAACCTTAGGCAAACCCTCAAAATTTCCTGGGGAAAGTGGGAGCACCTGCTGGGGAAGATGCCCAAGGCACTATATAAATTAAATAATTTACTGACAATCCCATATGTGTCTAAAGTATGTCCACATATGTGTCTAGTATGTGTCTAAAATAGAACTTCAACCCAGGTCTTGATTCTAAATATCCATTATTATATGACCCTTTATTTACTACTACATCCTGCTCAAGTTCCAGATGAAATGCTTACTTCTTTGGCAAGGGGATTTTCCCTACCAGGAGTTCCCAATATCAATGAAATTACAAGTGTGGTTAAAAAAAACCCCAACAACATCAGCAGCAGCAACCACAAAAACCTAATTAACCCAAGAGAAAAAACTCTCCAACAGTCAACTCAGTTTTTTTTTTTTACCTAATGACAGAATACAAATACTGTCATTGCTTTCTGTTAGGTTTCTTCTTTGGGATCACGTTGTTCTTCCTCTTTACCTTCTCCTCTCTTACTATTCATTTTCAAAAATGAAGATAGACTTGGAAAATGTCTTCTAGATTGAAATGTTTTTTAGTCCATTCTTCCTTCATAATATCTGATAAAGGGGCAGTTAGGTGGTGCAGTGGGTAGAGCACCAGCCCTAAAGTCAGGAGTACCTGAGTTCAAATCTGGCCACAGGCACGTAATACTTTCTAGCTGTATGATCATGGGCAAGTCACTTAACCCCAATTGTCTCAGCAAAAAAAATTTAAAAAATCTGATGTACCTTCTTCTTCTTTTGCATTACCATCATCCCTATTACCTATGCTTTAGACTATTTTAATAGTCCCCTAACAGGTCTCACTGACATGTATTTTTTCCTAAACCTTTTTACTCATTCCTGTAAGGTTAAAATTCTCAAGATACTGTTTTTATCATGTCACTCCCCAGGCTCAAATGTCTTCACTGGCTCCCTCTTTCCCTAAAGGATGAAATTTGAGCTTTCATTAGCTTTTAAGGTCTTCTACAATCTAGTCCCAACCCTCTTTTTCCTTCCCACCTTCTAGCCTTACTTTCCTACATACATAAATTCTTTGTTTCAGCCATATTGGTCTCTTTACTATTGTAATAACATATAATGCTCTATGCTTTTTAAAAATCTGTCTTTCTTTCCTGGAGCATCCTTACTATGCAATCCTAACCATTCCTTCAAGGCCTAGATTACAATCAACTCCTCAGTGAAGTATCCCTTGGATACTATAGTCTATATTCTTTTCTTTATGGTTTCTATTGTTTCACTTCATAACCAGGACTACTGATACTGCTATTAAGCTTGTTTTGTACAGATACCTTATTTCTCTAAACAGACTGTAAATTCCTGAGATGCATGAGACAAGGTTTTATAATTTAAGTTTTCCCCAAAGAATATAAGAATGATTTCGGTCACATAATAAGTGTTCAATAAAGATTTGTTGATTTGACTGAAATAATAAAGTACCTTTCACCTCTGAAATTCTATAATATAGATAATTCTATGACTAAGATTCTGTGGTTCTGTTACTAAGTGTGTGGAAGGAGAACTTCTTAGTTTTCATTCATGTGCTAAGAGTTTTAATAATATAATCATTACCAAAATGGGCTCCTTGGCTCAGTGTTTTGCCTCTGATTGGTTGAGATTCTGAAATATAGAAGTCTTGGTCTTGACACTTGAAAAAGACTTTTCCCTGGATCCAAAATATCCCTCCCAGTATTGATCTTTTCTTTTTTTTAAATAACATTAGCATTCTCCAAACCCATGCTAACATGCACAGCATAATTATGGGATATTTTCTTTCCTGAGTTTCTGAGATATATGCTTTTATGGTTTTGCATCAATCTTGTTAGTCCCTTTTCTGAATCTTTCAAGGTACCCTCAATTTCTTTGAGAGTCTTTAAGGTAAATATTCCCCCAAGGTTTATTCTTAGTCCTTTTTATTTTTCAACATAATAATTACTAGCATTCATATATCACTTTGAAGTTTGTAAAGTGTAAATTTTATTTTACATCTTTCCAATTAACAAGCATTTATTTTATCTCCCCACTACCTCCCTCCTCTTGCAATAAAAACAAAAACAAATATGTACAATAAAGCAAAACAAATTTTTGTATTAGCCATAACCAAAAATGTATGAATCATTCTATCCATGACATCCATTACACTCTGGAAAGCACATTACATATAACTTCTCATCGAAGCTTAGCAACAACCTTGTGAGGGAGGTACAACTATCTTCATTTTAATATTATTCTCATTTTATAAATAAGAAAACTGAGGCTCAACGAGATTAAATGAGTTGATGTGGTCATACAGCTAGTGAAGTATCAGACTTCTAATAGTATTGGACTATTTGGACTCAAATCTACTTGACCCCAACTCTACCACTATAAACCCTAAGCAACATTTTCTGTCTGTGTTTTCCCTTGGCAAACACTTAGTCACATGACTTTGACTACTGCTTCTATGCAGGTGATAACTAAATTTATGCTTTCATTCCTGACCTTTTTTCCCAATGTTTGGGGGCATATCTCCAACTCCCACTGAACATTTTTACTGATATCTGAAGCTTGAAATGTTCAAAACCAAGAGTCTTATCATTTTATTTGACTTTGATTCTCCTTTGACTTCAGGGTTTTTGACTCAGACTCTCAGGTTTTAAATTTAGGTGATGTCTTGGTGTTTTACATCTTTTATCATAGATAACTGTTACCAAAATGCTATCAATCTCATATCCTCTACATTCCCATTAGTATCAACTTAACATAAACCTTTATTACCCACTTGCCCTAACAACTATGAGAGTATTTTGCAAATATTTCCATTATTACTCTTTCTCTTACTGCAAAGTTATCCTTTTTAGAACTGTCAGATTAACTTTCCTTCTGCATGGATCTAGTTGGGTTGCTCCTCTGCTCAAAGATTTCTGGGGTTCCCTATTAATAATCCATCTACTTCCCCTCTACATTTCCAAATTTATTTAATATTAATTCCCTATACTCATGCTTCTCTTGGGCAAACAGAATTACTCTCTTCCCCTGAAATGTTCTATACACTCTTCTGCCCAACTATAGATATGGGTATGTTTAGGGAAGACTAATACCTCTGGAGTAAGGGCTGCTGAGTTCTTTTCAAGGATACTTTCTACCTTTGGTGTCCATTGATCCACCTAACTCCTACCTGGTGGCTCTAAGAAGCTATAATAGGCACCATAGCCATATCCTTGTAAACCATTTCATCAGAAGGGCTAAACTAACCTGAGGGTTGCAACCTAGGGGTCTCAAACCTGTTGGTCAGTTAGGAGGGTATCTATCCCAAGCATGTGATGATTTCCCCTGGTGGAAAGAGCAGATGAGAATAATTTCTTCCAAAGGCCATGAAGGCTACTGAAGCAGGAATTGTGGAGCACTAGAGCTTGGTTAGATATCAAAGACATCCACTGCATCTTGACCTATCATCAATTACCTTGACTGTCCTGCTATAGGTCTGTGATAACTGGAAGAGAGAATAAAGCTGATGACTTTGTGCGACTCTAAATCCACTTAAATCCAATTTATGCATCGAGATAATTTTGCCATTTTACCTCCCTTGAAGTCCTGTGGTGACAGGTAAGTGACAAAGTAGCAGGCACAGATACATTTGGAGTTAATAGTTACAACCCTGCAAAGGTGGGCTGGGCCATAGGGTTGCCTTTTTACTGGAAGTAGCAGTGGGATATCTGAGCAGTTTTTTAAGGTGGGAGGAAGGGGATGGGAAATCTATCCTAAAAACTATCTGCACATCCATTACTGGCCTAATTATCTTGAGGGTGGGGAATCCCATCCTGTAGTCAAAACAAAAAAAAATACAAAAACTTCTCCAAAGATGATTCTACTCACCTTTGGTACATGGAATATATTCACATTTATAGACAACATAAAATCCAGTAGACCTGAAAGATGAACAGTTCTTGTTGCAAGAGAGCTCAGCAGGTATCACATCCAAATAGCAGCCCAGAGTGAAACAAAGCTGGCAAATGAAAACAAGTTAACTGAAATCAGAGCTGAATACAGTTTTTTTTTTCTGGAATGGCGGCAGTGAAGGGGATTACTGTGAAGCTGGTGCAGATTTTGCAATCACAACAATAAACTTGTATACCTACCATCAATATTGTGTATCAATTTCATGATGGCATGCTTGCCTGGCTTCTGGATAATGGACAATGCTCTTGTGCTTTCTCAATCACCAATGGAATGAAACAAGGGTGTATGCTTGCTCTCATGCTTTTTAGCATGTTTTCAGGATATTGTCAAATGCTTTCAATAAGGATAAAAATCAGCTATTGCACCAATGGTAAATTCTTCAGCTTGAAAAGGCCACAAGCCAAAATTAAAGTGGAGGGAGTGTTGGTGCCATGATTTTTTTGTTTGCAGATGATTGTGTTTTTAATGCAGCTTTTTATGCAACAAAATTTGGATAGATTGTATATTGCGTGCTAATTTTGGCCTAAGAACACCAAGAAAATACAAGTCCTCCATCAGCCAGCACCACATCATCTATACATGGAACATCAGTTATAACAAATGGAGAAGTTTTGAATACTGGGGATAAGTTCACTTACCTTAGCAGTATACTTTCCAGGGATGTCCACATTGATAATGAGATTGATACATGCATTGACAGAGCTACCTTAATGTTTGGGAGGCTCTGAAAGAAACTGTAGGAGAGAAGAGGTATTTGACTGACTAGCAAATTGAAGGACTATAGAGCCATTGTGTTATATCTCTTAGCATGTGGCACAGGGTTAAAGTAAACTGGCTTGGATTTAATGACATCAGCAATAAAGTGGAGAGTAGATTGGGTAAGGAATGAATACTTTTCTTTTTAAATTTCTCAGGGCCACCATAAGGTTACAAATTAAACTTTTTTGAGGAATTAAAAGGAATATGCACCTGAAATAACAGAAGGTACCATGGTTATTTATAAAGAATAGATTTGTTCTCTTCTTGGATCCTATCCTCATCCAGTTAATTTTGTTATGAATTCAGCAACAGGCTGTCCTGGGGTGCCCTATTAGTCACAAAATAATATCTTACAGATGCCTACTTTAGATTCTACATCTTTCTTTGAATTTATTCAGTTGTGTTCAATTTTTTGTGACTGGATTTAGGATTTTCTTAGCAGAGTGGTTTGCCAATTCCTTCTCCAGCTCATTTTACAGATGAGGAAACTAAGGCAAAAAGGATTAAGTGGCTTGCCGAGGGTCACATAGCTACAAAGTGTTTGAGGTCAGATTTGAACTGATGAGGCTTTCTGACTCTAAGCTCAGCAATTTTTCTACTGCACCACTTAGCTAATCTTTCTTTGAGTAGTATCTGAATAACAGATCATCTAGAGAGCTGGGGAGATGCTATATCACATCAGCTTCAGAGATCCAACATTTCAACACTACTCTCTTAAAAATCAATTGAATAATGTAAACCTACTGTTATTAATACTTTATGAACAAGTCATTGAATTAAACATTGGAGATATAAAGATAAAATTACAAAAGACAGAAAAGATTTTTGTCTTCAAGGAGCTTACATTCTCATGAATGGGGTAATTATTTTAATCACAGATAAATATAATAGAAGATGTGATGGTACAATAGAGAAAAACGAATTTAAAGTCAATTGCTCTAGGAACATACAAAGAAGGTAAGAACACTTTCACCCTGTAAGATCCCATGGCCAGAATTGTTTTTGATTGTCTATGGTGGCATACATAGGCAGAGCCTGTGGACCTTCTCTCATACCTGTCTGCAGCCCTAGCCTTTTCCATTTTCTGTAGTTTATGGAATTGGTAGCATTGGGGATATCATCCTAATGGACCTTGGCCTTTTGGAGAGTTTGGAAATTTTCATAGAGTAAGGAAAGCCTTAAAGAACATGGTATGGGCATCATATGATCAAACTCCATTCCTACTTAGAGTCTTCCCCCCATATACACACACATACCTTGGTCTCAGCTTTTCAAATAGATCTGATAAGCTTTAATTATTCCCCTTCTCCTTTGCAAATAAAGGAACTGTAGTCCAAAGTGGTTATTACTTGCCTGAGATCCCATAGTCACTAAATAATAATCCAGTTTAATTTTGGAAATATTTCCTAAGGACCTACTTTGTACAAAGTATTAGTTATTATGCATTAGATGCTTAGACAGGAAAAGATTGAAGCTAACAAAGTGCTTACTTTCAGGGAGTTTCCATTCTACAAGCAGAGTTGGATTTAGAAGAGATAACATGAAAAATGTCAGACACAAAGAACCTATGAAAAATGTCTTTCTTCTATGAAATGAGAAAGAAGATTGTGTGTATAGTAATTGGGGTTGGGGCACTATTCAGCTCCTGGACAGGGCAAAAGCAGAGCAGATATCTAAGATATCTAATTATGACTGAGCTCGGGAAAGGAAGGTGGCTCCCTGGGGTTCTGGGCAGGATGTTGGGGAGGGGTTGGTTCCTTAGCTCACAGCTCATTTTAGATGCTCTCCAGATAAATGTAACCTTCCTGGGTCACATCTTTATGCTGGCCTCAGGCAAGCACAGAACTGCATTCATTCTGTCTGGAACATAAAACCCATGCACCATTGATGAGTTCCTGTTCAGTTTAAGAGCAGGGCATTTACTGACAAGGTTTTATCTCTTGGATGTCATACATTATTGACACTGTTGAAGATGCCTGCCTGCCCACAGATGACTACAGGCTGGTGAAGGGCAAATGAGAGTGATCTGGTTAGGTTGGTATGGTTTAGGCAGGCTTGGGGGCAGGGGCAGGATTTATAGTCATTCCGAGGTTGAATTATTGCTTGGGATGGTGAGGTGGGGATGGGTAGGTAGGAGCTGGTACTCTGCCTAGGGGCTCTAACTGCCTGATTCTAATAAAGATGACATGGCTTGGGATATCTTGTGATATAAAAGTTTGGTCAATTTAGGATCATTTACCCAAGAAAGAGAAATAGAGGAAAAGTCTAAAAATCTAAAGAAGCAAGCTGTCTTTCTACTTAGGGCTTTTTTTTGTTTGTTTGTTTTGTGTGCACCATTGTCACTAGTTCCAAAAATTATAGAAACTGCAAGAGGGCCTGAGATGAGGATATCACAAGGAATTTTGGAAAGCCTTTATTGCTTTCAGCACAGAACTAGTCCCCCTCCTTTTCCCCCTGCCACTGCAATCCTCTTGTACTAAAAGATCCAGAGGGCAGCCTACAGTGTATTAAATATATTCATTCTCTATGAACAAGAAGTACTCAGGATGAGAAGGCATGGAAGGTGGAAATATTCACTTAAAGGAGTGCCCATAATTATGGCCTCATAGAAGGCCATATATTATCAAAATATAGAAGCGCATGCTATGGTGCAGAGGAAATGCAGGATTTGTTGTTGGAAATCCATAGTTTGAATCACACTTCTGCCATGAAAGAGTGCAAAGATGACTTAAAGTCTCCTCTTCTGTAAAATGAGCAAGTTAGATTAAATTAACTCTTGTATTCCTTTCAACTCTAAATCTATTATACTCTGAATTCCTCAACACTGCTTTTTCCTTTTTCTCCCTGCTTTCTTCCTCTCCTGTCCTATCCTGTTCTTTCCTGTCCTCCCTATTCTTCTGTCCTCCTCCTCCTCCTCCTCCTCCTCCTCCTCCTCTCTCTCTCTCTCTCTCTCTCTCTCTCTCTGTCCTCTCTCTCTCTCTCTCTCTGTATCTGTCCTCTCTCTCTGTCTGTCTGTCTGTCCCCCCTTCTCTCTGTCTCTATCTCCTCTCTGTCTGTCTGTCTCTGTGTGTCTCTGTCTCTTTCTTTCTCTGTCTTTCTGCCTCTCTGCCTCTCTCTTTTCCCTTCCTTTCTGCCTCTGTAAATAATTGAATTGCTACTCATCTATCTGGGTGACTAAGGATAAAATTTCTGAAGATGGGGAGAGGGAGGATACTTATTGAATGACATTCATTGGCCTTTTCCATTTCCTTCCTGTGATCCTGGACTTCCTGGGCTAGAGTTGAGGGTAGTGTCAGAAATCAATTCCTTTGTATTAATAAGAGAAACATTTCCTTTGCTTTCTCTTAACATGTTTTTTCATCAGTATGGGGACACTTCTAAGGTGAAAACTCTTTATACAGATGCAATCAGCAACTTATCTGTAACTTATAGTCTTAAAAGAATTTCCCAGGGCACTGAGAAGTTATGAGATTTGCCCATGGGCAGTGTGTTAATGGCAAAGTATTAGCCACATGTTATCACAAGTTCTGAATTTCCTCCAAACCCCAGCTCCTCTCAAAATTATTATTCTTCTCTTATAGTCTTCAGATATATCACCTTATGTCATTGTATGGATCCCAATTGACTCAGATTGAATGTAAAAAGCAATCATTTCTGCTTTGGTGGGAAACCAAAAGGTCTTCCCCTCCCAGATTATTTATTTAGACTCTTTTTTTGGACTAGGTGAAACAAGAGATTCTTTGCCTCAATTGCTACTTAGTTTTAATCACTCAATGGATATAACCTCAGTCAAACTGAGACCTGTTGAAGACCTTATCTTAGAAAGTCCAAGGCCTCCCATTTCATCCAGGGCTATCTCTAATTGTCCTGATTTTTATTTGACCACTGGACCCAGATGACTCTGAAGACAAAAGTGAGGCAGGTGACCTTGCCCAGCCCTCTCTCAATTAAATCCAACTCCCTTACATGTCAAGGCATCACCTTCCTGATGTCATGGTCCTCTTCAAGAAGGAAAGACAAAGAAAAACCTATGACGATTCTAGATAGCTTTGGCAGTAATGGGAGTAGGACTACTAAAGGTATTAAGGGTTTGCTAATGGACAGAGAGTCTCTTCTGAGGCCCAACTTAGTTAATCAGAGAGGAGTTCATTAGTAGAGGATGGTCAACAGGTGGCAAACTTTGCTGGCTTTAGAAATTAATGAACTTGTCTACTGAAAAGCTCCAATCTATATTGATGGAGGGAAGGCCATGACTTCCCTGGGGTGATCTCACCAGGAATATCACAGGTTTTTTGATATATTAAAAGTGGTATTACTGTGAATTACTAGTAAAATGGTTCTGAAAAAACCCAGCTCTGTTTCTAGTGTATTAAGGGGAAGAAGAAGAAAGAGTATTTGATTTGGAGTTATAGGGACTGAGTCTCTTTGTTACTTATGTAACTCTTGGGAAATGGAAAGTATGCTACATTTGTAGTCAGAAGAAATGGGTTACCTCAGGGACCATGAGCAAGCCATTTACCTGCTACTGGACCTCAGTATCCTCAATAAAATGGTTGGGTTGGAGGGATGATTTGACAGACATCTGCTAGCATATTGGATAGAGGACTGGATCTGGAATCAGGGATACCTGAGTTTAAATCCAGATTCAGATACTTATTTGTTGTGTGATCAAATCACTTAACATCTGTTTGTCTGGATTTCTCCAACTCTAAAATGAGGATAGTAATAGTGTCTATCTTGAAGGGTTGTTGTGAAGATCAATGAGATAACATTCATAAAATGTGCTTAGGGAAGTGCCTGGCCCTGTTAGGTACTTCCCATCCTCCCTCTCCTCTCTTCCCCCAAAACACATACATCTAAATCTGGGATCTGATCCTATGAGTTTCCCCTTTTGGAGCCTCAGCATCCTCATCTATCAAATGAGAGGTTTAACTAGATGCTTTCTAAAATCCTTTCCAGCTCTAAAGACTAGTCAGACAGTGAGTAGCTTTGGATTTGATCTGTGGTCTAGAGAGGTAAAGAAAGGATTTTTTTCTCTGCACTTGAGATTCTCCATTTAGTCCCAGGTGAGATTGGCTTCAAGCCTTATTTCAGCACATTTCCTTTGTATAAAAGTCCTACCCATGGTTCTGGTTGGATCCTAATGTCCCAATGTCCTGCATTTTGTTCTGATGGGGAAGTAGGAGGGGGTGAGGGGGAGAGCTCCAGTACTCAGGAGAGAAAGCTCCTATTTACAACAACAATAGGGGAATAATTACTTTAGAAAACCGCTGTTTCCTCTGCTGTGCTTTTCAATCTGAAACAATTTTCCAACTTGTCACACCATCTCCAACCCTGTTAGTCATGTTGCAGTGGGGGAACACAGTGTGGTGGATGCAATTACGTTTGACACCGGCATACTGTTCTATGCAGCACCTGCCACCAGAGGCCATCAGGTGTCAACAATCCCACACATCACCAGAGCTCTGCCCATTTCTCTCGTGTAGGAGGCAGAAGAAGGGTTGGGAAGCTGACCAAAACCTGAGTATTTTTATCCTAGCCAAAAAGGAGTGTTATACCTTTTATGAGTCACTAGAGGCAGTGTTGAGCCATCATCTCTGGAGGTGACCTGTCCAAATTCTAGTCTTTAAAAAAACAAGTTCAGAAGGTTTGAATCCTAAAATCTTGAATTCTAAAAAATCTAAAAAGTCTTTTACCTTATATTTCTAAATGAAAGAATTCTGGAATCCTAATTTTTAGGATCTTATAGAATTCTATTATCTTAGAAACTTCCTTGACCTCTCTGCAGCTTCTTTTTTCTCTAGACCACACTCTCCTCCTCTTGTCTTTTGACTTCTGGGAATCTAGCTGTTTAAGACATTGCTCTGTCTTGCTTTGCTGAATCACCATCACCCATCTCCCAATCCTTAATTGGGGTGTATCCTAGAGTGTAGTGGGCTCACCAGTTTGCTTCTTCTTTGATTCCCTGCATGATCTATCTATTTCCATGGGTTTTAAGATTTTTTCAATCCAGAGGATTCCTAAATTTAAATCTTCAGTCTTACTATTTCTCCCATATTCAGTCCTGTTTCATCAGCTATCCATTGGAAATCTCTACTTGACTAGAAGGCTGACATCTCAAATTCACTGTACTCAAAATGTAGCCTATTTTTTCTCCTAATCCTTCTTGTCCTCCAAACTTCCCCATTTCTTTTTTTGTACTCTACTACTCTTCTAGTCATCTTGATGTGCAACATCAGAGTTCTTAATTCTTCCCTTTCTCTCACAACACCTCCACTCTATATTAGATGGCTTATAAAGTTTTGTACATTCTGCCTGTACATCTCTTTTATCTGTTTCCTTCCATCTATTACCTAGTCACCACTCTAGTTCAGGTCCTCTTATCTCTAATGTAATACTTCTACTCTTCTTTCTCTAATTTATCCTCCACATGGTAGCACTGCCTCCCCTTCCCATTTTTTGCCTCAAGGTTGAAGTTTGGCCATGTCATTTTTCCTGCTATAAAAATTCTTCAGTTCCTATCCATTACCTCTCATATAAAATATAAACTCTTTATATCTGCCATCTATTCCCAGAAGAATGTAAGGTCCTTGAGAGCAGGGGATGTGGGATGTTTAATAATTTTTAATGGTTGCAGTTAAATCTCATAATGCTAAAATCTGCATTTTTTCAGATTTTTTTGTAGCACCTACCTCCCAGGATTATAAAGATCATTTGAGAAAATATTTGTAAAGGACTTTGTAAATTTAAGTTTATTTATTTATATTTGTTTTTGAGATTTTTCAGTTCTAGATTCTCTCTCTTATCTCCACTTACAATTAAGAAACCACATGTGAAATTATGCAAAATATATCCATAAAAGTTGAGTTGTGAAAGAAAACATAGATCTTCTACCTAATGAAAATAAAAACCCTTAAGAAAAATTAAGTTAGGGACAGCTAGGTGGCGCAGTGGATAGAGCACCAGCCCTGAAGTCAGGAGGACCTGAGTTCAAATGTGATCTCAGTCACTTAACATTCTCTAGCTGTGTGATTCTGGGCAAGTCACTTAACCCCAATTGCCTCAGCAAAAAGCAAAAAAAAAAAAAAAAGCAAAAAAAAAAGAAAAGAAAAGAAAAATTAAGTTAAAGAGAGACAGAGACAGAGAGACAGAGAAAGACACACACACACACACACACAGAATGCTTCAATTTATTTTCAGATTTGATCAATTCTTTTTCTGAGTATGGATAGGATTTTTCATCATAAGTCCTTCAGAGTAGGTGTGGATGACTGTACTACTGAGAATAACAAAGTCATTCACAACTGGCCATCCCAGAACATTGCTATTACTTTGTATATAGTATTTCACTTTGATCATGTTGGACTTTCCAAGTTTTTTTTTTCCTGAGAGCATCCTGCTCATCATTTCTCAGAGAACAATAATATTCCACCAGAGAAAATTGATTCATTTTTTTTTACAATTACTATTGCTAATTGTATTTCCCCCATTTATTCTCTCTCTCCTTTCACCCTGTTCCTCAAAAGTGTTTTGCTACTGACTACTCCTTCCCCCAACATGCCCTCTCTTTTATCACGCTTCCTTCCTTCTCACATCACATTCCCCTCCTATTTTCCTTTGGGGTAAGATATAGATATATATGTGTATGTTATTTCCTATTTGATCCAATTCTGATGAGTAAGGTTCACTCACTTACCCTCTCCTCCCCCTCTTCCCCTCCACTGTAAAAAGTTTTTCTTGTTTTTTTTTATGGCAGATAATTTGCACCATTCCACTTCTTCCTTTCCCTTTCTTTCAATACATTCCTGTCTCACCCCTTATTTCATCATTTTTTTAAAAAGATGTTATCCCTTCATATTCTACTCACACTCGTGCACTCTGTCTATATATACTCCTTTTAACTGCCATAATAATGAGAATGCTCTAATGTGTTACAAGTATCATCCTTCTAAGCAGAAATGTAAACAGATAAACCTTATTATATCACTTTCCTAATTACCTTCTTATGTTTCTCCAGAGTCTGGTATTTGAAAATAAAATTTTCCATTCAGCTCTGGTCTTTTCATTGCAAACACTGGAAAACCCTTTGTTTTTATTGAATGATCACCTTTTCCTCTGAAGATTATACTCAGTTTTGCTGGGTATGTGATTATTGGTTGCAATCCTGATCCATTGCTCCCCTGAATATCATATTCCAACCCCTCTGGTCCTTTAATGTAGAAGCTGCCAGATCTTGTTTTATCCTGACTGTGACTCCACTATACATGAATTGTTTCTTTCTGGATACTTGCAATATTTTTTCTTGACCTTGGCTATAATATTCCTTCAAGTTTTAATTTTGGGATCTTTTAGGAGGTGATTGATAGATTCTTTCAATTTCTATTTTTACCCTCTGGTTCTAGAATATCAAGGCAATTTTCCTTGATAATTTCTTGAAAGATTATGTCCAGGTTCTTTCATTCATCATGACTTTTAGGTAAACCAATAATTTTAAAATTATCTCTCCTGGATCTGTTTTCCAAGTCAATTGTTTTTCCAATGGATATTTCATATTTTTTTTCTATTTTTTCACATTTAAAAAAATTTTGCTTTATTGTATCTTGATTTCTCATAAAGTAATTAGCTTCCATTTGCTGAATTCTACTTTTTAAGGAATTATTCTCCTTAGTGAGCTTTTGTACCTCTTTTCCCAATTGGCCAATTATGCTTTTTAAGACATTCTTCTCCTCATTAGTTTTTTTTCATTTCCTTTTGCACCTCTCTCAATTTTTCCTATATCTCTCTTACTTGATTTTCCAAGTCCCATTTGAGCTCTCCCATACTCTGAGTCAAATTCTTATTTTTCTTGGAGGCTTTAGATGTAGGAGCTTTTATTTTGTTATCATCTCCTGAGTATGTGTTTTGATCTTCCTTGTCACCATAATAACTTTCAATGGTCAGAAACTTTTTTTGTTTTCTGCTCATTTTCCTAACCTATTACTCAGCTTTTAACTCTTCCTTAAAGTGGGGATTGAGACTGCACTGGGATTGTGCACTAAGGTTCCACTCTGGTTACCCACAGACCTTTTTTGCAGACCTTCCAGGTCCTTTTTGGTGCCTCTGAGCTGAGAGTTCTGGAAGCCACCACTATTGCCACTGATTCAGAGGTCCATCCAGGTTAGTCTGGTGTTGGATCTGGGGCTGCACCAGTGTGTCCTGCTTCAAGACTTCTACCCTAGTTCTATGTCTGTCTTCTGTTGAGCTTCTAAAGTTGCCTTTGGTTGGAAAATGTACTCTGTCTTTTTGGGTGTTCTAATGCTCTAAAATTTGTTTAGAATCATTATTTAAAGGAATTTAGAGCAGTTTGGTGTCACATAATTAGTATGAGTCAGAGGCAGGATAGGAATTCAGATTTCCCTATTTCCCAGACAGATTCTTTATCCAGTGTACTCTTATGCCTTTCTGGTTAATTAGTAAATTTAGGGACACACTGAACAACATTCTGTTTCCTTGTTGGCTCAACTACCCTCCAGCTTCTACAGGTCACTTTTCATTTCTTACAAGTACCTATTTATGTCTTTCCACTGTTGACTTCAGTCCATTACTAATAATGATGATATGTAGTCCTTTGACAATGGATTTCTGTAGCCCACAGGAGAAAGTTGAAGCAGTAGTTAATTCAATTTAATTCAACAAACATTTCCTAAGTAACTGCTCTGTGCTGGTCCATATGGAACACACACACACACACACACACACACACACACACACACACGACCCCTACCAGATAGTTAACATCAGTATTTGCCCTAGTTTGATTTTTCTTGGGGCTGAATTAGACAGAAGGTGGATGATACACCCATTTGGATTAATGGGTCACTCCTTCTTCTAGGTTATAACTCTCTCTAAACAAGAAATTTCAATGCCTTTGTTGAAAACAGGAATTCTGATGGTGGGATGCACTATGGAAGTAGGTGGGGGAGATAATTTCCAGACCAGGTCATTGAGGGACTAAAACAAAAGCCATGGTTATTAAAGTTTTAAGCCTGTCCCTAAAACAAGAGGAGAGAATGGGGCATTGAGATTCTTAACTACAGTTGATAATAGCTTCTTTTGAGTCATGAGCAGAATGGTGCAGTGAAAAGATCCCTGGATTGAACATACAGAAATTGTGAGGTCTGGAAGCCACCAGTACTGCCACTGATTCAGAGGTCCATCCAGGTCAGGCTGGGGTTGGATCTGGGGCTGCACCAGTGTGTCCTGCCTTAAGATTCCTACCCTGGTTCCACACATCTTTTCTGCTGAGCTTCTAAGTTGCCTTTGGCTGTCTCTACTTTGTATCAACTGTTTTGCCTGGTTTCATGAAACAAGATGCCCCTTGCTGGGTATTCCTGGTGCATTGCCTTTCCTTGTGTATTTTCCCCTCTCCCTCATTAGACTGTAAGCTCCTTGAAGGCAGGTGTAATCTTTCTATTAATTGTATCCTCAACATAGCAAGTAACTGGCACATAGTTGAAGATTACCTTTCAACTCAAAATTTCCGAGACTTTCTGAACTCCTCTCATCATAATTGCTAAGTGTCATATATATATGGAGAGAGACAGAGACAGAGAGAAACAGAGAAAGAGACAGACACAGAGAAAGAGAGAGACAGAGACAGAAAAAGAGACACACACACACAGAAACAGACACACACAGAAAAAGAGAGACACACAGATAAGAGATAGAGACAGAAAGAGATAGAAAAAAAGACAGAGAAAAAGAGACAGAGAGAAACAAAGAAAGAGACAGACACAGAGAAATACAGAGAAAGAGAGACAGACAGAAAAAAGAAAGACACACAGAGAGAAACAGAAACAGACACACAGAGACAGACAGACAGAGGCAGAGAGAGAGACAGAAAGAGACAGAGACAGAGAGACACACAGAGAGAGAAAGACAGAGAAAGAGACAGAGACAGAGAAGCACAGAGAGACACAATAAAAAACACATACACACACAGAGACAGAGACAGAGAGAAACAGAGAGACCTAGAGACAGACACAGAGAAAGGCAGAGAAAGAGACAGAGACAGAGAAGCACAGAGAGACAGTAAAAAACACATACACACACACACCACACGGAGAGAGAGAGACAGAGAGACAGAGACAGAGACAGAGACAGAGAGACATAGTTATATATTGAATGTGCGTGTTGTCTGTCCTGTTAGAATGCAAGTTCCTTGAGCACCGGGACTATTTCACTCTTGACTTTGTATTTATCCCTAGCTCCTAGGACAGCACTTGGAACTTAATAAAAAGCAAATTGATTGACTGATTGGCTTAAAGAAGTAGCAACCTGCATTAGGGGAGTGAGTTCCCACATTAGTGCCCTCAAGGATCCTTGATAAGTTGATATGATTATAACAAAGACCAAATTAAGGTGAATCTGGGCCTGGAGTTTTCCTGACAGCTTTCTGTCCTAGCGATTCCACCTTCCTCGCACTGTCTTACGTTGCCCTAGAAGAGGAAGCAATCTGTCTCAGATGCCAGAAGCAGCAGCAGGCGACATGCTAGGAAGGATGAGTGTCCATAATGAATTCAGACAGGCCTGATCCCAGACAGCCGGGGCAGCCCGTGTCTCCCTGTATTGCTTCTTTCTGCTCCCTGGATTCAGCTGGCCATCTTCCCCAGGCCACGGACGATGATCAGATGTGGCTTATCTCTTGTCAATACTTTACCCTTTCTGCCATATCCTTCCCCAGGGATAAGTGAGTCCCATTAATAATATAGTCGATAATTATCCTCCTGATGAATAAAGTTATCACAGGGATCCAGCCTGTGGAAATCAAAGTGGAAGGATGACAGGCTTCCCGGGTCAGGCAGGCCCAAGTGGCAGAGTGACTATTGATGACAGCTTCATAAATTGGGTCGTTCCTTCAACCCACCCAGCATTTCCTAGGAAGGGCAGGGATTCTCAGCCCTGCTGTTGTCTGTGCCTAATAGAAGATAAATGTCAGATTAGGAACAAGACTTGAAATTTCTATTAAAAATATTTGAAAATGTCATTAAATACCAGATGCTTTACTTCCCATCGTGACTGAGGGGATCTTAATTACTCACCCTGAGAAACTGGAGGGCTCATAGAGGTGGGGGTTGGGGGTCTCCACGAGGGTAAATATCGTCCTAGCATTGGCTTTTACTTTTCCAGTTCAAGTTGTGTTGGCAAGACCCAAAGGGGAATGGTGGCAAGAATAATGATTGCTTAGGGAGGCAGGTTCAAATCCTGACAAGGTTACATATTATATGTTCAAGAAGTATTTTATTAAAAGTGACTGCTAGGTTTAGAGCCCTGTTCTTAGTTGCTCATGAAATTCATGGGAAAATCATGAGATTTGGAGCTGGAGGAGGAATTAGAGATTACTTAGTCCTTTCTTCTTCTACTGATGAAGAGAGGAGTAATAATTAGCATTTATAGAACACTTTAGAGTTAAAGCACTTTATATTTTATCCTCACAACAACCCTGGGAGGTGGGTGCTTTCATTCTTCACAGTTGACATCCCCTTTCCTTGGGCTTGGTGGAGCCACCCACTCCACCTCTCCCTACCCCTTCCCAGTATTCTGTCCAGTTCCTTCTGTTTAATTCTCTGGCCAAGACTCTCTGAAGCAGCCCAGCATGTTTGCTGCTACCTCAGGCCCAGCAAGCTTCATGATCTGGTAGGGGTGAGGGCACAGTTGAGTTCTGTTGCCTGTGACCAGAGAATTATGGGGTGAGGACAGGAGCAGGGAGTGTTCTGGCAGAGGCAGCAACGGAATTGCTGATCAGCTCATCATCCTTCTCATAATTCTTACTTTGAAGAAGTTTGAGAGGTCCTAGGAATAAAAAAAAAATGTTGAGTCCTCCATCTTTTTGCTCATGTCTCATTGGCACAATCTCAGTAATAGTAATATGAATAATTCACATTTACACAGCTCTCTAAGATTTACAAAACTTTTTCTCATCAAGTCCCTGCCAAGGAGATGGTACAAATGTGAGTTTTCCTATTTTCTTTAGGACAAGCATGGGACTCAGAAAGGACAAGGGGGCTTGCTCAAGTTTACATAGCTTGTAAATGATGGAGCTCAGGCTCCAATCTGGGTCTTCTGAGGCTAAATTCCCTGATCTCTCCACTCTGTGCTTCAGCCAATATGCAGAGGGACAGAGGAAACTGGCCAAAGGAGAATGAAAGGTATGTTCTGGTTTTAAAGAATAATGAAAGTAAGAATAAGCCTCTATTGAACTTGAGAAAAAGGGAGATATAAGAACAAAGTTAATTTAGCAATCTCTATTTCTTGAATTTAATAAGTATATTGAAAATGTTAATTTCATTTAAAAAGTAGTAAACTCAGTGAGAGAGGGACAGGTGTAGTGGCTAGAAACCCAGTTTCAAAGTCAAGAAGACTTGGATTCAAGCTCTACATCTGACATACCTTGGCTGTGTGATCTGTACAAGCCAGTTGTTCTTCCTTGATAGAGAAATTTTCCTCTTTGGAAATTCTCTATAATAAAATTACATCAATACCTTTCTCTCTGTCCCCAACTCAATATGAGTGTGTGTGTGTGTGTGTGTGTGTGTGTGTGTGTGTGTGTGTGTATGTATGGGGTGGAGGTAGTAATGATATTAATTTTTCATCATGCCCTTTTTTTAGCCTCTGGTTTTATTTTTTCCTTTTCCTAGGTGAGAACCTATTGAAATGCAACAGAGCAAACTGTAACCTTCTGTGCTTTAAAAGTTTGGTAGAGTCACCAGTGATTCAATGATGGGAGTCCATGGCTAAAATTGCCATAGCTAGTGTCTGGGACAGCACAACCTCAAGGAGTGACCTGTGTGACCCAGTCTGGCAGTCGCAGATGTCCAGCAGAAAGGATACTGCGTCCTATATGCAGAGGAGTGGATTTTCTGGAGTTATGTCCAGAAGTGAGTGAACTTCCTGGGGCAAATGTCTGGTAGAAATTATATTCTCATTATATCATATTCTCACATTATAATGTGAGTCCCTTATCCCCAGGAACTGGTATGGTAAAGAGGGAAAGTGCCCCAGTTCAAAGGGATTTGTTTGCATTTTGTTCCTGTGATATCTTTTCAGTAAATATCTCTTCGTGAAAGCAAATTGGTGTTAATTGCCCATCAGTGATATTGAGGAAGAATCAGCTGGTTAAATGCTACCAGGGAGAAACTGGCACTGGCAGATGATATTGGAACAGTAATCGCTAGTGATTGATATTGAGGAGAACACAAGCAATGATTGCTCTGAGCAACAGCATCAGGAGAGTGATCTCATTCTCTCAAGGTTATGTCTACAACTCTGGAAGGGAAGGGAGAAGCTGCTATCTTTTGGGAGTTAGAGTGGACAGTGGATGAAGGCTATGTCCTGTGTCCTAAATTAGATTATTAGCTTCTTGAAAGCAGTGACTTAGATTTTTCCTGAAGTAGTCTTTTTGTAAATGATCCCCTTCCATCTTTTTATGTAAGAGGAAATGGGCTTAGAGAGGGAGGAATGATTGATCCAGTATTATTTGGCCAATTAGAACCAGAGCCTGGGCAAAAGCCCAGGCTTCCTCAGTCCGATTCCAAGGATTGTCCCACTCCCCCATGACTCATCTTTCCTGGCTCAGATTCTCAGCTGCCTGGATGAGTTGTAGTGTTCCCTCAGTCTCTTTTGTATTTTTTGTAGTGGAGCAGTCTCATCTGCTTACAGATATATTTACCTCCCTGTCTATGTGATTTCTGGTGCCTTAGCTAAACATGTACTCTGAGGCATGAATACGAGTGTCTCTAATCCATTAAGATTTATTGATTGTACCTGGCATTTTCTTCTCCCTGCTCCTGCATGACAACAAATGGGCAAATAGCCTTTGGCTGTGGGATACTCAGAGGCTAATGCTATTGAAGAAACATCCATAGCAGTGTTACTGGGGAGGGCAGTGGAGAGACTATATTCCCCAGGGAGGCTGAGGAAGGACTATAGATTCTTTGGAGATCATGAGACTCTGACCCTTTTCCAGGATGACTTCAGTAACCAAAAGGGAAGTATATATCAAAGCCCTATATATTTTTGAAGCAACCACCACAGAATCAAGGATGTCAGAGCAAGCCAGACTTCTAGACAATCCATTTATTTTATAAATGTAGTCCACAAATGGGCTCAAAGAGGGAGGGGAAGTGATATGCTCAGCAATTACACAACTAAGGAATAACTGAACAAAAACTTGAATCCAGGTCTTATATCTCCACTCTAGCACTCCATACTATATTGACTTTCTTTGGTCTGTTACTGCTGACTAGGTAACTGGACGGAGGAGTCAAAGCTAAGACACCTGGGAAGTAGAACCAGAACTCTCACCCATTCACCACTGCCTCTTTTTGAAACAACTAGGTGTGTCTACGTCAACCAGCATCATGGCAGGTGTTGAAGGTGGTGATTTCTTGATTAGCTTCTTCCTTTCCCACTGTTTGCTACAAGGGGCATTTTTCAGAATGATGAATCTGAGTGACTCTGGAGCTGGTGTGCTGGTAAAAGAGCTTTGGTTCCCCAGGATTTGTTTTCCTTAACTAATACTAAGTGCAAATTTAACTTATCTTGCTAGCATTGATGGAAGTTTTTGAACTCTAGAGCAGGAAATTTTGACTTAATTCTTGACAATAGGTAACAATGAAAGTTTCTGAAGTTGGGGAATGATGGATTTAAACCTGGACTAGAGGAAGATTACTCAAGACAGCATATATGGGAGGGAATAGGAAGGGAAGAGATTAGAATTAGAAAGACTAACAATGAGATACAGCATTTCTAAAGGAGAGCATGAAGACCTTGAGGGCACCAGTCTAGCCAGAGCCCTGAAATCACTATCTCTATTAATTATAGTGTTATCCAGAGGCAAAGGATCTCTCAGTAGTGCCTTCACTGCTCACTGGCGGAGAGCAATCTATTCTGGGGATGCTTGAGTCAGCAGAGGTCAGTCTACAGCAGGGTAAATGCAAGCACTGCCCTGAAAGTCAGCAGGAAGAAAATGCCCAATTACCGTATTAATTAAATGAGCCACTCCTCCAACAGCTGGAAAAAGTTATGCACTGCATGGAGGATTTTTAAAAAAGAAGGTTAATTGAAACTCCTCTTATCATCATTCCTCCTCCCCATAATGTTTACTTCCACTTTGTTTTGGGATCTGTCTCACATTAAGAGAAGTAAAATCTGACACCAATTGCTTTGCTTAAAAATAACTTTAAAATAACCACAGAGCTTTCTGAGGAGGAGGAAGGGCTCTGCTGAAAGGGCCTAGATGGAGAAAGTAAAAGTCATGGAAGATTGTTTTTCTTAGTCTCGGGTTCAATGATACCCACCCCAAAAACTCTTCTACAAAATCCCTACTGCAATCCCAGACCCTGTCTCCCCTCAGAGGAGGAAGGAAATGAGAAAAAGAGATGATATTTGGAAGAAATGATTAAGAATGTCAGAGGCAACAGATATTATAGACCCCCTCTCACTAAACGCAATTGATCATTCAGTAGACCCAAAGATCTTGAGCTGGAAAGAATCTAAGAGGTCATCTAGTCTCATCCCCTCATTTTGCAAGAAGGAAACTGAGACCTTGAGAGTAAGGTCACACAGCTAATAAATGTCAGAAGCAGAATTTGAACTCAGATTCTCTTAGCTAGTTGCTGTCTCCTGAACTTTCCAAGTGTTGGATCAGCCTGTTCCAACCTCAGAAACATAGTCTCAGAATTGTGTTAGACCTCAGTGCCTATCTAGTCAAATATATCCCTGAAACATATCCCAGGGCATACTAGATAAGTAATCATGGAGCTCTTATTTAGACCCACAGTGAAGGGGAACCTACTCCTTTCCAAAGACAATATTTTACTTTTTTAGACTTGATTATTAGCTCTTTTTGCCTTACATTCAACAAAAATCTGCCTCTTTGCATCTTTTACTCCTTCCTTCTAACTCTCTGGGACTGTGCAGAGTTGAATATAATCTTCTTTCACATGGGAGCTTTTCAAATACTTGAAGAATTTGTATGTATGTAATTCCCTGACTTCACTAAATTCTTTATATATTTTTTCTAGACTAAACAATTCTAAATCCCTTAACTTGCCCCTATATGGCAAGTCCTTCATTTTTCTGGTCATTGTCCTCTGTACCATACTCTCTTTAGCTTATCCATTTAGTTCCTAAAATATGACATTCAGAACCAAACATCTTCTAGATATGGTCTAACCAGGGTGGAATTGCCATTCCCTAGTCCTAGACATTCTCTTCTTCTCTGCCCTATCATTTCATTAACCTTTTTGGGGCAGCTACATCACACTTGTTAACTCATATTGAGCTTATGACCATGGAGACCCCGAGACCCCCAGATCCATTTCAGACAAAGTGCTCTGCAGTTACCCTTCCACAATATTTTATCTGTTTAATTATTTTTAAACCTATATGCTTATACTCACCCCTCTTCAAATTCATCTTATTAGACTTGCTCCAGTGCTTTAGCTTATCAAGATCTTCTTTTCCATCCTGCCACTGTCATCCAACAGGTATCCCTCCTACATGTATCATTTGCAAATTTGCTAATTATGTCTTTATCTGGGTTATTAACCAAAATGTTAAAATATCAAATGGCCCAGGCCAAGAAGAGAATCATACCCACATATTATTTATAGATGTATACACATGAGTTCATATACACATATATTCATATATATATGTAACCATAAATGTTTACATATACATAATAATAGCTAACATTTATAAAGTGCTTACTATGTGCCAGATTCTTAACAATTATCATCTCATTTGATTCTCACAACCACCTGGGAGGTAGGTACTCTTATTATTCTCATTAGGAAATTGAGGCAAGTTGAATTTAAATGATTTGCCCAGGATCATAATAAGGCCCATTTGAACTCAGGTTTTCCTGACTCCATTCCCCATGCACTATCCATTGTGCTATGTATTACAACAATGTGATTTTCAATGTGAATTTCAAACATTCCCATGTAGAAACATATAATTTTAAAATAGGTAAAGGGATTTGTAAAACTCTTAGCATTATATAATTTCTAATTATTATTGTTATAATTGTTAAAATTATTATCATTGCAAAGCAAGGATAGGTCTACTGGTAGAAATTGATGCAATGATCACAGTGTATATGAGAAAAGGTAAAATTTCTCAAAACTATATTTTACTTCTTTTTTTTCTCTCAAGGAGAAAGATTTTCATTTTAGAAAAGAGAACCAGCAAAGGCAAATAGGGATTTGAAGCTGAAGACAAGTAAGGAAATAATAAATTAGAAAATCCTTGCCCTTAATGAATTTAAATCAACCGGGTCCAAATGAACTACATACATCCTAGGATCCTGATAGACCTGGTGGGTATAACTGTTTAGTCCCACTCAATGAAGGATCATGGAGAAGGGTAGAGATGTTGCAGAACTGAAGATGAACAGAAGTTGTCCCAATTAAAAATAAAAAAAGGAGAGAAAGGAATACAACATACAAACTAATTACCAGTGAGCTTGACTTTGATTTTTGGAAATGCCCTGCTTGATTTCACATGAAGAGGTAGCATATCTATTATAGATCATGCTTGATTATTTTAATTATACAGTCTTTAAAATATATTTAAGCTTGCCGTGTCTCCTAAATACATGGTTTAATCTATTTTCCTCTTTGTCCCTTAAAGAGAAGTGGAATAGTAGAGAGTAGTAGTGGACAAAGTGCTGAACCCAGGGTCATCAAGATCTGAGTTCAAATCCAACTTCAAAAACTTCCTATTTGTGTGTTCTTGAGAAATTCAGGCAATATCTCAGAGTCTTACTTTCCCTTGGAGATAATGACAGTGCCTACCTCAATGGATTATAATGAGAGTCAAGTAGCCAAGGCATATAAATCACTTTACAAACCTTAAAGTATTGCAGAAATGCTAGTTATCGGTAATATTCTGGCAAATTGGAAGAATAGGAAGATGGTTTTTATTTGGAGAGGGCTTCTGATCCTTTCAACTACTTTTCCACCCCTAGGCAGGGAGCTACAGAGGACTGGATTTGGGGATTGAGGGGACAAGGCCAGGACTGAGGGGAGATTGGTGATTTCTGGAGAAGGTCTGAGTTGTTAGGAACATGTGCTAAAATGTGATTGACCCAGATTGCTGACTAATCTTAATGGTACTTAGGGTTCCTGGCCCCCACCATAGCTTCTGGTGGGGAGGGGGTTAGTCATTGCAGCAGCAGTCAGCAGGGATTTACAATCCTTTTTAGGGGGAAATAAAACAGCTGCTTGCAGAGGCTTTCTCCCCAGCCCTGAGCTTTTCTCCTCCCCCTCATTCCTATAGAGACAGAAACATGACTGATGAGCCAGGGAGAGAGGAAGCGGGGAGGGAGAGAGAATGAGAAGGAGGAGAGAGAAGAAGAAATGGAGAGAAAAGGAAGAGTGGGCAGAGGGATGAGGAGGAAGAAGGAAGACAGAGGAAAGATGAACATGGAGGAAGAGGAAATGGCTGAGAGAGAGGTAGAGAGAAATTAGGAATTGAAACTGGGAGTGAGAGAGGACAAGAAGACATAAGGAGAAAGATATATAGGGAAGGGAAGGGAAAGGAAGATAAGGAAAGAGAAAGAAAGAAAAAGCCAGAGGTGGGAGGGAGAGAGAAAAAGAAAAAAACCCAAATTGATAAAATGAGTGAGGAGACAAACACAGTCAGAGTTGGGGAGGAGGAGACAGAGAGATGGATGGGGGAAGGATGGGCAGAGAGATACAGATAGAGAAAGAAAAAATCAGCCTTGCTGAAATTAAGTGATTCTTGTTTTCCTGCCTTGTTAAAACTGTATTCTAAGAAGTCTTCCTGTGGGGTTAGAGAATAGGTCCAATGGTGAACATCTTTAATTAGATTTTCATTTATTTGAAGTGCAAGTTTAGGGAATGATTGAATAAATAACATTCATTCTATTCTCTTCCAATCCCTATCCCTTCTCTCCTTTGTTCTCTTTTCTCCTTTCCCTCCAGAAAAGGAAAGAATAAGGTAGCTCACACTGATCAGACCCATCCTTTGGCCCAGTGAGGCACCGGGATTGCCTTTTCTGGGGATGAGAAAGCTGAGAGGTCTTTAACAGACAAGAGAATGGTGATCTGTGACTTTCTCTTGCTCCTGAAACACAGGGGGTTAAAATAACAGTGGTTAAAATAGTAGTGGGGGTGGAGGAGATGGAATGTAAGGCAGAGCTTGCTAATGATTGAAGGAATAGACTCTACAAGGGTGAGGGGAGATTATGAGTAAAAATGTTGCTGGATTTATTTCCACAGCCTTGCCTGGCTTAATTCAACAATTCAATTAAAGAACTACTAATTAAGCACCTGTTATGCACAAAATGATGTCCTACATATACAAAGATAAAGAAAATTCAGTCCCTGTCCTTAAGGAGCAACCTTAAGATTACAACAGGGGAGAAGACAGAATTCTTCTAGGTTTTGACTGATTTACATGTTGCAAGGTACCAACCTTTCATAGAATTAACAGTGCATCTCTATATCATGTTTACACTTTGCAAAGTGCTTTCCCCCCAATAACTCTAGGATTATAGGATGTACAGGTGCCATCATGCCCATTTTATGGATGTGGAAGTAGAAGAGATGAGCAACTCATCCATTTCATATAGGCAGCTGAGTGGTGCAATAGCACACAGAGTTGCTGGGCCTGGAGTCAGGAAGCCTCATCTTCATGAGTTCAAATCTGACCTCGGCTACTCACTAGTTGGTGATGTGTCAGGAACTGGGCCAAACACTGGGGAGACAAAGAAAGGCTAAAAAAGAATAGTCCCTGCTCTAAAAAAATGTATTCTAATGGGGAGAGAGCTGTATCCAAGTAAGCAGTACACAGGATAAATGGAAGATAATCAAACAAGGGAGGGCACTAGTGATAAAGGGAATTAGAAAAGGCTTCCTGGAATAGGTGTGATTTTAGCTGGGACTTGAAAACCAGGAAAGCTGGGAGGTGATGAGAAGATGGAACATTTCAGGTTTGGAGAATGGCCAGGGAAAACGCCTGGAGTCAGCGCTGGAATGTAATGTACAAGAGATGGTCACTGGATTTCCAAATATTTGGAAAGGTATAAGGACTGGAAAGCGTGGGGAAGTCAGGTTATGAAAGTTTTAAAAAGCCAAACAAGGATTTCATATTTGATCTTGGACATGAAAGGGAGCCGTTAAAACTTATTGTGTAGAGGTGAAATGGCCTTTAGGAAGATCACTTTGGATGGGCAGAGAGTACAACCAGAAGGCCACAAATGTCCATATGTGAAGTGAAGGGTTTACACAAAGGTAGCAGCAGTGTCAGAAGAGAGAAAGGGGTGGATGCAAGAAATATTGTGAAGGTAAACTAGACAAGTTTTGAAAACAGATCAAATAAGGGGGAATGGGATTGAGGGAGCAAAGAATCAAAGAAGACATCTAGGTCAGTGTGGTCCAGTCCAGGGCTTCCTAACTCAGTTAACTTGAATTTAGGTCCTGATTTTGAGAAATCCCAGTCACATGAAGAGTCCATCTATCTTTCCTAATTTTCTCTTTCTCTATCCTTAGTCTAAGTCATAATTGCCTCTAAGTTCTTCCAGTCACTGAGGAAATAGTATCCGTTTTTTTCTTTATTTTTTCTTTCTTTCTTTCTTTTTTGTCTGAGACTAAAGTCCTCCTCTCAGTTCAGGCCAATTCATCATCCCATCTAGTTAGCAATAGTTGTCCAACCCCAACTAGTTAGCAATAACTACTCCCATTTTATAGCTATTTAACACAATCCTCACAAGTTGATGAAGCAGGTAATCAAAGTATTTTATACCAGTTTTACAGTTGAGGAAATTGAGGCTGAGAGAGTTGAAAGAACTTGTCCCTGGTCCTATAACTTGTGTTAGAGTCAAATTTTGAGTCTATTCCTGTGATTTCAAACCTAGCATTTTGTCCATGATAAGAAGCTACTCTAAGAAGTCTCCTGCCTCCTAAGCCTCCCACACCTCTCCTATTATTTGCGGTAAGCAATCACTCCCAGAATCTATCCCCCCAGGTTTGGTGAAGATCCATTAGCATTCAACTTCCATCAATTAACACATACAATATGTGGCCACTTATAAGAGAAGCCAGTGAGGTAAAATAATATAGAAAAGCTAGTAAGGTAAAAATTAAAATAACAATACTTATTATTAAGATAATTATAGTTCCTCTATAACTCAGCTTCTTAAACTATGGTTCCTGGCCTATATGAATGTAAGGTTTGCAAAATTATGATTTATAATTAGTAAATGTTTGATTTGCATAACCATTTTATATACCTGGGGTCATGTAAAATATTTTTGGGCAAAAAGAGGTCACAAGTGGAAAAAGTTTAAGAATCTCTGCTCTATTATATATTTTTTCACTATTACATAATTTTTTTCACATTATCTCATTGACTTACATACCCCACAGATGACCTTCACAGTAGCCATCTGGTCACACGATATTTTCTTTGTTCAAAACCTTTTAGTGAGTCCCTGGTCTCTGTAAAACAAAACTCACATTTTGTTCTGTTATTAAGAGCTTTCATAACCCTTCATTCTAACCTTATTTTGTATTATTCCCCTTCACTAATGCTATGCTTCAGAAAAAAATAAAATACATTCTGCTTTAGTATTCACTGCATTTTACCTCTTTAATTTAGTTCATGCTATTCACTATATTAAAATGTTTTCTCTTCTTTTCTGGAAATCCTACACATCCTATAAACTCCACCTTAAGAGCCTTTGTTTCTATAATTTCTCTGGCACTCAGAAATAATAGATTTAAAGCTATATGGGATCTTAAAAGACAAATTTCACATTAGAGCTGAGGAAACAGGCACAGAGAGTTTAAGGAACTTGCATCTTAAGTAACTTAAGTATCTGAGGCACCATTTGAACCCAGAGCTTGCTGACTCTACACCCAGTGCCCTATCCACTATGCCAACCTATGCAATTCTGCCTTTCTTTTTAGACCTCATTTATCATTTTTTGCTTTTGTTCTAATAATACACTTACTGTGGACTATTGTATTTTACAGTCATTTGTATTTATGCCTTATACCTCTACTAGATTGCACTCTTAAGTTCTCCAAAGGAAGAAACTGAATTTTGTGATCTCCCCCAATCCAACATGTGCTTTGCACTTAGGATATAATGAATTTATCGAATTTATGAATGTTGAAGTTCTTCATAAGTCAAATCTTCTGCTCTTTTCAGAGGAGACCTGCTAGTGAACAGAAGGATGGATACTAGAATCTGGGGAGGAAAGGAATGGGTACATTAGCTGAATACGGGGGAAGACGTTGTTTATTTCAGCAAAAACACAAAGGATTTGCCTTGGTTCTAAGGACAAACTTGAGGGAGGTCTTAAAGCAATTTGCAAAGCCGAAAGCTCTATTTAAATGTCAGTTATTATTATTCTCCAGGAGTCCCTATCTCCTCCCATGATCTCTTTTAAGTTATCTGTGATGGTTGATTTGGGGAAAGGGAACCCCAAAGGCAGAGGGATGGATAAGATGACCCCTTCCCGGTGCTCTCTAACCAGTTAAGCAAAAGATATCTGAGTAAATGAATTCTCTTTCTCAGACAGTTTATCCTTGATAGGGCAGGCTCCTGATTGGGGACGGCATTTTTCTCCGTGCTCCTGAAGAGGCACCTGCTCCCGGGTCCTTGGCAGAGCCGGGAGATGGTGCTATTCTTCCGGATGATCCTCCCGCTGAGCAAGAAGCGTTTCAACCTCAGGTCAATATTGATGTTCGTGGAAATTGCATCCGAGCATATTTATTTATCTGAGAGTGAAGAGGTTGAAAAACACAGCTGCTGTCGCAGCCAAATTCCCTTCCACTTCAGCTGGGTTTGCAGCTGCTTCAAGAAACCCATGCAAATAGAAGCTGTTTCTCCTCTGTCTTGTTTATCATAGACCAGGATGCGGCTCTCACCTCCTACGGACTCCTGGCAGGGGAGGGGTAGGAGCCAAGGACCCTGGGGATAGAATATTGCTGTAGACTCAACATTAGTGCTGCAGGCAGAAAATCTCTCCAACTGGAGTTAGAAAACCTGAGTTCAAATGCTAGTTTTGCTAATTATTCAGAGGCATGTTACTTTACCTTTCTGTAAAATGGGGATAGTGATGCTTTTTACCCCTACTTTCCTCTCAGGATTATAATAATGATTAAAGGAGACAACATATATAAAATGTTTTATAAAATGTCATTATATATATGAATATGTACATAGATGTGTGTGCATACATATATTATATATATATTATCTATATTCTTGTCATTGATAGTGATATCTGCTAGAATTCAATCTGGTTCAATTCAGCAGACATTTATTAAGCATCTACTCTGTGGAGAGCACAAGTGTTGTGAGAGATCAGAGTTTATGGAACATATGATTCCTTCCTTCACTTTACTGAATACCTAGAAAAGAGACACAAGACACTTGTCCAGTATAATAAACAGCAGAACAAAGTACTATCTGAGATGGAGTGTGTGTAGGGGAAAAAGTTCTTATTAATTAGAGTGATTAAGGAAGACTTCTTGGAGGAACTGGTATTTGAGTTAGACTTTAAAGGCTATGTGTAGTAATTTAGTAGAAGAAGGAAGAAGAAAGGTAAGTAGACATAGATCTTCCTATTTTCATTAATTAGTCTTGCTTACTAGAGTGTTTTCTTCCTTCCTGTCTTGGATCATGATGGGTCTAGAGCTGCCTTTATTAAACATATAGCAAGGCAAAATGTCACTATATTAATTATCCACTGTACAATTTCTGAGTAGTTTTCTTTTCTGACCTAATGGTCTTGTCTGAATCTCTCTGGATTGTTGTTGAGTTATTTTTCATTCATGTTTGACTATTCCATTTTCTACTCCAGCTCATTTTCCAGATAAGAAAACAGAGGCAGAAAGGGTTAAGTGACTTGACCAGGTTCATAAAGCTACTATCTAAAGCCAGATTTTAACTCAGAAAAATGAGTCTTCCTTACTTCAAATCTGGCACTCCTAGACACCTGTGCTACCTGTCTGTCCCTGCATGGAAAAGCTTTCTTAAAAGACTATAACAATTTAATTGGTGACCAAAGGATGACTAGTCTGCAGATGCCTAGATTATTCCTCTTATCACTGAGCTAAAAGTTCTGGTCAGAATGAATCTAGGGATAAAATGGAATATTGTTCAAATATAAAATCTCTGTTCTGTATTACATGGCTCATGAGCTCACATTCCATATATCTGGACTCTTCTCTCTTGGTCTTGAATTCCTTCATCCATAGGCTCAGAGTTTTAGCATGCTGCGATCACATTGTTTATAGAACATAGTAAAAATAGAAAAAAAATTAGGTTCAGAGCTCCTATGGAGAGCCATCTGCCTCCAGCTGTCTCCTGAATCCCTTCTTGCTTGCTCTCCTAGATCTTTGGGTATGTCAGAGGACATTAAGGGGAAAATCCATGAACTGCCAATCCTCACAGATAATGAAAAAGAATATGGGAAGGTGATATGCTCCAAACCCTATCTCGGGATAAACAGGGGGAAGAAAGCTAACAGAGGTTAAAGTTAAGTTCCTTTCCAGTCCACCAATCAATGGAAGTCACAATTATTGCCAATCTCTGGGCTCTGGACTCTCCTTTCTCATACTGCAGTCTAGGAGTTTGTTTTCTGCTATGGCACCGAAATATGATGCCTAAAATCATAGACTCTTTAGTCTACTCCATAGAAGTGCAGAAGACTGAAATGAAAGATCCCAGTCTCTCATTCCTTCCCATCTCCATGTTGATAAGGAAGTTCAGATCTCAAGGAGAGCAGAAGGCAAAAGAAGCAACAAATCTGAACGCCAGTGTGTAGGTCTCCATCCAATCATATGACTTCTAGCTTGTTTTGAGTATGTGTTCCCTGTGAGTCCCAGTTAGATGGGACAGGTGATCAATCATTCTCTCATCTGTGCCAGAATCAAGAGAAAATGCTTTGCCAGACTCCTTCTCTCTTTCCAAATCATCATCACTCTAGGCCCAGAGGAAAATGATAATAAAGGCATAGATAGCATGCTCATCAAATTTGCAGCTGACAAAAAGCTAAAAGAAAAAATGAACACACTGGATGACAGTCAGGAACCAAAGAGATCTTGACAGGTTTGAGCATTGGTCTGAATCTAATAAGTTGGAATCCAATAGGGAGAAATATAAAGTTTTGCCCATGGAGACAGAAAAGAATCAACTCACAAGTTTGAAATGGCAGTGGTATCTGTTCTGAAAATGATCTGGGGGTTTTAATGGACTGCAAGCTCATTATGAGTAGCAATGTGACATGGCAGCTGAAAAAAATTCCTATTGTGGGTTGTATTGAGAAAGGCATAACTTCTAGAGAGAGAACAGTTTCTATAGATTCAGCCCTAACAAAGCCACATATGGAATACTGTGTTTGGTTTCAGGCACCCTGATTTGAGAAGGGTATTGATAAAATGGAGTCCAAATGGAGGAGGACAACTGGGATAATTTCATGAGGTAAGAAGATAAAACACAGTTATAGGATATGCTAATTTTTAATTTCAATTGTTTTTATGCTGCTGAAGGGCTACAGGTACGCCAAAGCCTCAGTCAAGCTGCCTTGGTTATAGCTCTGACAGGTAAACACGTGGAAGTGTATTTTGGGAGTTGGGGGTAGAAAGATCCTGGGGTTTGGCTGAAGCATCAAATATGTGGAAAGAAATGTGGTAAACTCAACTTGGGAAGGTCAGATATAGTGCAAGACTATGGAGAGCCTTGAATGCCAAGAAGAAGAGTTTTACTTTTTCAGAAGACAATATTGAAAATTTTCAAGTAGAGGAGCATGATGAAAATATTGGTGCTTAAGGAAGATTCATCTGGAAGGGGTAATGAAAGATGGATTAGAGGTAGGAAAGAGTGGATGTGGGAAAACCCACTAAGAGGCTGAAGTGCTAATTTCATTCAGGTGGTGAGGAGAACCTATATTAATGTAGTTCCAGTGGGAAAAGAGGAGAGGCAATGAATTTGGAAGATTTTACAAAAATGGGATTTATTAGACTTAACTGGTTGAATATGAAAATCGATGATTAAAACTTTCAACCATGAGAAGCCTAAGTAAATTAGGATGCCCAGTTACAGGAGAAATTGGAATATGATGTTTCAAATAGTAAGGAAAATTGGTGAGCATACATTCCTATCCTACATAAGGGGATATAGCAGCACCAGATTGAGGCAGTAGTTGGTACAGTGGATAGAGGGCTGAGCCTGGAGTCAGGAAGATCTATTTAAATCCAGTCTTAGATATTTACTATCTGTATGGCCTTAGGTCAAGACATAACTTCTTTTTGCCTCAGTTTCCCCAACTGTAAAATGAGTATAATAACCCCTTCCTCCCAGGGTTCTTTTGAGGATCACATGAGATAATAATTGTAAAGCACTTAGCACAGTGCCTCACACAAAGCAGGGACTATATGAATGGTAGCTATTATTATAAGTATTATCTGGGTTGAATGGCATAAAAGTCAAGTAAGGAGGCAGACCTTTATCAGATAAAGTAAGGATGAAATGAAGATCTTTGAACTCAGGTATTATGAGATAGGAAAGGGCAGTAAGCAATAAGAGAGAATATGAGAAGAAATTGTTGAATTGGATCGATGAATAAGAAACTAATAGAATTGGATCCAGGAGTGAGGATGAGAACGGACATTCAGAGTCAAGGGACAGACGAGAAAGACAGTTTCCCATCTGGAAAAAATACTGAATGGCTGGCTTTTCCTTATATGTGACCTTTCACTTCCTGTCTCCATCCATGCCTTTGTGTAGACTGTTCCCTTTACCTGGAAGGCATTCCCTTCTTACCCATATCATCAACCTTTTTTATATTATTTTGTACACATTTTAAATTTATTTCCTGTATGCTTTTTCTTCCTAACAGAATATAATCTCTTTAAAGCCATCTTTTGTTTCTTTGTCTTTCCATCTCCAATGTCTACAGTAGTACCTGGGATACGATAGGCACTTAATAAATGTTTATGGATTAATTTTTACAGATGAGGAAAATAAGACTGGGAGGTAACTTGCTCAGGATCACACAGTTAGTATAGGAGGAAAACAACTTAGGTATTCCAATTCTTCATGACAGCATGCAAAAACACTAGACCCTCCCCAAGCCTCTTTCCTTTTATACTGGGGTTTCTGCTAAGTTGTTGATAAATACTAGGCTGAGGTGACTCCTTTGAACTGAAGCATCAGAAGCTTTTTAGAGAAATAGCAGTAACTGAGAGCTGAGAGACTGAGGAAAGAGCTATATTGGTCTTGGGGTGCTGACCTAAAGAAGGGTCTCAGTTATTCCTCCATCATACACCTAAACTCGGTGTTCTTTGCAGTAACATATTTGAGCTTTAGAGGACAATAGACCTCTGACAAATTATGTACCTTCTCTTAGTCTCATCTGGAAAGTGAAGGGATTGTATTAGACAGTCTCTAAGATTCTTTCCAGTTCTCAATCTTTAATCCTATGGTCATGGGAAAACCAGCTCATAAAGTCATTGATTATTTAGAGGTGGGAGGGGCCTTAAAGTCTACTAAGTTCCCCTTCCCCTTGCCATGTCAGAAATAAGGAAACGGAGGTATTCATGGTCACATAGCTAGAGTATGAAATAGAATTTGAGTACAGTTTTTTCTGATTCCAACTTCAGTGCTCTATTCATCATGCCATGTATCTGCCTTGATGATTTTTCCACAGATCCTCAGCATCCCATGGGGACTATGTTGTGGGGGTCGTATATAGAAGAACATCCTGGAAACATACTGAACACCATAATGATAGGTATAGTGGTATATGTTCATATCAGTTTTGCACATGTCTTAAAACCAGAAAAAATCTGAGTTCTGACACTCTTGGATCTGATGCTTATTTGTTATGTGAACCTGGGAAAGGCATTTAGCATATCTGATTCTCAGTTTCCTAATCTCTAAAATGGGGATAAAAAGACTTATACTGCTCATATTTCATGGCTGTTATCAGAAAGGTTTTGTAAACCTTGATGAACTTTAGTGAAATGGGATCTATGAGAGTATCTTTTCCACCTCCTTCCTTTGCAGCTGCTGTAGCATCAAGTTTATGAGTCACACAAGAACATTCATCTTCCTACTTTATAGCTACACATAGGTTTTGACCCAAAACTATATTACCCAGTTTGACACCCAACTCCTTCACTAGAATTGTCTCTTGGCTGTTTCCAGAAATTAAATGCAACCTCAAATGTCAAAGATCTGCTGCCATTGAAGAGATTTAAAAGAATGTGCTTCAGATATAGTATTGGTTGAAGGAACTGGGGTTGTTTTAATGTGAAGAAGAGAAGCTTTAAGGTACTCCATTATTGTTTTCAACTATCTGAAGGGCTGTCATATGGAAGACTTGTTTCTGCTTGACTCCAGAGGGCAAAATTAGGGGGAAAGAAGGATGAAAATTATAGGAAGCATGGCTGGCTAGGTTAGACCTAGTTAGGTTTCCCTCTTCATTTTTCAATAGTAACACAAGTAATAAGTAGTAGGGGTAGGCTTTGACTTCAAATCCTTTCTTTCTTTTTTTTTTTTGTTTGGAGCTGTGCAAAAGTGTAGTGAACTGCCTTGGGAGATCAAGAAATCCACATCATTAAGGTTTTCAAGTAAAGCTGGAAGACCACTTGTCAGAAATGCCTGTGTGGGTAAAGTTCAGTCTTGGTGATCTTTGAGATCCTTTATAACTCAGATTTTAGGATTTTTTGGGTTTCAGAAACCTCCAAAAAGGAACTACCAAGATTTCTGGAACCAGAATAGCCTCATTGGAATGAGTTTGTGGATTCTCAGGAAGACGATTTTGAAGAAAAGGATTTTCATTTGGATGGTTTTCTTTCTAGGACTTTTTTACACACCTCTTTTTTGTTGAACATGAGTCTCTTTTCCTTAGTGGTTTAATTCAGCTTTGTAGGGTATGTCATCTTGGGTTTCAACTAGAAGAGCTTTGGGGATGACCACACTTCCCAGACCACCAATTAATTCTCTCTTCTATGGGATAGCCAGAGAAAATGTCTTTTGCCAAGAGATGGAGTATCTTGTTTCTGGAACAGTCAGAAGGCTGATGTAACTGGACTGAAGAGATGTTGTTGGTCCTTTGTTTTTGAGGATGCCCATGAGGTGATGCTATGACATGCAAGTGAATTGCATTTAAGTGAGGAAGGGCTGTGCAAGATCACTAATTTCACTTTCTTCTATGGGACCATTTGAGTCCAGTGGTCAGATATAGATCAGGATGAAAGGAATTGATCCTGGACACAGTGGGAGACCTTAGAATTTTTAAGTTAAGGTCTTTTCTTGCTTCTATATTTTTATTTAATATTTTAATTTTCCCCAGTTACAAGTAAAAACAATTTTAACATTCATTTGTTTTAAACTTTGAGTTTCAGATTCTCTCCCTTCCTCCTTCCCCATCCTATAAGCTAAGGGCTTTAAAACATATTGGGAAGTAAGCTGTAAAAGACTGGAAATGTGAGTGGGCATGGCAGCTATGTTATGAAAGCCTTTGAATATCAAATAGAGGAGTTTGTATTTGATCCTGAGGATTGGGTCTTACAATGGTTTCATCTTCATTTGGATTTCACCATCCTCAATTTATATTCCTAGTGACTTCTGGAGGGACAGAACTGGACTAAGCTGGATGTCAATTAATTTATATTCTGCTCCAGTTCCTTCCATTCCTAATTTCTCTAGCTAACTTCCTGGTGACACAGTACTTCTGAGTTGCAGTTCCAGCCAGGAGACACTTTCTCTCATTTGGTTTTCTTCAGCATAGGGAGTATGGACAGCAGAGTTGAGTTCTGTTGTTTGCTTGTGGGTCTGTTTGAGCAGCTTGAACAGAGCATAGTGGCCCCTGGAGGAGCAGGTGCTGAGTGAGCACTTCAGAGATTAGGGATTAGCCCTCTCTACATTGAATTAACTGGGTTTAAGAAAATCTCATTAGGGTTTTTGGAAAAAAACATTGCTGTATTTCTTGCTTATAATTCCTATTTTGGAGAAGTTATAGAAATTATAAGGGTTGGAGAGAACCAGTAGTCCTCCATATTGTTAGCCATATGAGTTGGAAGTCAGTTCACATTTGGATGTATAAATTCTAATTTGTTAGTTAATCATAGACTTGTAGATTTAGATGGCTTTAGAGCCTAAACCTGATATTTTACAAATTAGAAAATTGGAATAAAAGGAGGTAGTGACTTCTTCTGGGTGATATAGCTATTAAGTATTTGAGACATGTTTCAGATTCAGATGTTCTGATTGTAAGTTCAGTAGGAAATGCACCATACCATACTGTTTCCTCTCTGCTTCAGTCACTGGTCTTCAACTTCACATCTCCTCCTGGTATTTTGAGATCTCCAAGGGATGGCACTCTGTTTTATACTTGGAGCTCCCAAAGTACTTAGCACCAACTTGAACACACTGAAACCTCTGAGAGGCTTACTTCACCTTATTGTCATCTCCCAAGACCAGCCATACAAAAGATGTCATTTTTTAATGGATTGACATAAATTCAAGTTGAGAGGAAAAGGCATAAATTGTATTGGGTATAATTATGGATCAGTCATAAAAGAGCAAGAATGGTGAAATGGCGAACCCTATACTAAATCCTCTCCACTTTACCATTATAACTATTCCAAATTCAATGTCATAAAGGACCTCAGAAGTTATCTAACTCAAACTGTATCTGAAAAGAAATCTTTATACAAACTCTAGTAAGCAGTGAAAAAGTTTCTGCTTTAAGATTTCTTGTGAAGGAGAACCTCTCTCCACTCTTCAACTCCAAGCCCAATCTCCTTAAATAATTCAATACACTTTTGGACTGTGTTCATTGTTAGAAAGTTTTCAGTATGTCCCACAGAAGTCTGATTCTTTGGACCTTTCACTCATTCTCCTGATTCTGCTCTCTCCAGCGAAAGAGAACAAATTTAATCCTTCTATGCGACAGGCCTTCTGTGCACTTGAGGATTGTACCACTTGGGGGTGGGAAATAAAAAAAATCAATTTATAAGTATTTATTATGCACCTATTTTTGCACAAGATATCCTGCTTGTCAATGGTAATATTAAGATAAAAGTGAAGCCTTCAAGGACCTTACCTTCTATTGGAACAAGAGATTTTAGAGAAAGTAGTTAGGTGGTGGTGGGGATAGAAAGTTGGAGTCTGAATTGGGAGTACCTGCGTTCAAATCCTGCTTCAGACATATTGTCAATAGGTGACTCATCTTGTATAGTGGAGATAATAATAGCATCTGTCTCACGGAGTTGTTGTAAGGATCAAATGAAATAATATTTGGAAAGTGCTCAGCACAGTGTCTGTCATATGGTAGGCTCTTAAAAAATCATTTTCCTCTTTCTCTTCCCTTCCCTACCACCTCAGACCCAGGAGATCTGTCTCAATATTTTTTTCTCTGTTTGCAGAAAATATATTGATATCACAATGGTACCTGCTTTGAGGAGAGTAACATGTTTGAATTCCATTTCTCTGACCTACTATCTAGGTGCCTATAAGCAAATTATTTGGCCTTTCTGCACCTCATTTTGGCTATATCTATATCTATCTCTTAAGTCCTTGACCCAGAAAAGAGAGGAAGAATTCAAACAAGATTAGAAAAGAAGGTTGGGCTATGAAGAGAGAGATCCTGGAATGTGGGGTTGCTTGAATAGAACTGCTCTGGTACTCCCATAATGAAGTGAATTCCTACTAAAAATTCAGTTCCATCCTCTTTAGTCTTTTTTGGTTTAGTTCTGTCGCCATGTGAGCAGCTTATTTGAGCTCTTTCCCTTGATTTAATATTAATATTTGGCAAGCATAGCAGGAGATGATATTGATTAGAGATCCAGTGGCAGCTCTAGCAATACTGGTCTTGAGGATGTGGGCTTACTGCAGCTTCTGAATTAATTTTGGATTGAAAAGGGTCACACAGAGCCCCTGCGGAACTATCACCCTCAACATCATTTTTCTCTTCAGCTCCTCGCCTCTTTTCCTTCCCATATATCCTATTTCTCCTTTCTTTTCTTTCCCTTTATTTCATAATATTATGGATGGGGAGGAAGTATCAACAGAACAAGGTCACTGGCATACACTGCCATTATTGTAGGAAATACTTCTTACTTTCCTCCCTTCAAAACATTTTCAAGGAAGATCCCAAAAGGTTAAACCCAGGAAGGAGAAAAGAGATGAAGGGGATGAGAAGGAAGAGAAAGCAGCAACTAGCAATTTTCTGTTCTCTCTCTATCCTCAGTTTAAGCAATCTTTCCTTCCTAAATATTCTTTATCTTTCATAGCAGAGACACAAGGTGGTACGATGGATTAAATATTGTGCCTGAATCAGGAGGTTCTGAATCCAAATTTGACTGCAGACACTTGCTAGCTGTGTAACTTTGGACAAGTCACTTAACCTATGTCTGCCTCAGTTTTTTTTTAAATTGTAAAAGATTAAGATAATAGTATTTTCTACTCTTTTCAGAGTTGTTGTGCAGATCAAATGAGATAATAATAATAATAATAAATAAAATGCTTAGCCCATTGTTTCATAAACAGGAGGTGCTTAATAAGTGCTTGCTTACTTTCCCCCTACAATTAAACAATTAAACTTGAGAGTAGAGTTTAAGTTGTGTCTTTTTGTGCTTTGTAAAATGAGGGGTTTGAGACAGATGCCCTCTTTCAGTTCTAGAATTAGATATGGACCATTATCGAGTACAATATTGAGTGCAGTATTAGCTTACTGTGATTGTTAAAAGAAAGCCCAAGAAAGTCAATGTCCAGTTTCTGGCAAAGGAAACCCTAAGGGGGAAGAGCATTAGATAGGAGATAAGTTGTAGTCCTTGTTCTGTGACCCTGATTTTTACTGAGGTTTTTTGGTCTTAGTTTCTTCACTTATAAAGTGATTTCTAAGGTTTTTTCCACCCTTGGAATTTCATATTCTAAGTTCCTTTTCTACTTCAATATTTTATATCCTGTGGCAGTTGTAGTGCGGTGGAATACCACTGATTTTTGAAACCAGAAATCATGCATTCATATCCCAATTCATCACATCCTATTTGTATGATGGACAATTTTGTCATCTATAAAATGAATAAATTGGATTAAACTAGGGATCCTCCATGTAGAGTCTGTGGACTGTTTTTTTTTAAATTGATAAATTGATCCTTTATTATCTTATGTATTTTATTTTAGGTATTCAAAACATTATTCTGAGAAAGGGTCCAAAAGATTCACCAGCCCGCCAAGAGTATCTATGAGACAGAAAAAGTGAAGAATTTCTGGAATAGAAGTCCTCCATTTCTAAAACTACTGATCTGTTACATTGTAGAGTAGCTCCATAGAGAGTAGAATAGATCAACTGCCACAGTCCTTTGCACTGCTTCCTCCCTGCTAGACTGAATGCTTCCTAGGGCTTGCTCATCTCCTTCCAGGGAGAATGGTTTAGGTTTCAAGCTTTTCTTTAGCCACCACTATTCCTTTTTTGGTGATTTAATCAGCCAAGTCCTTTTAAAACAATTAGCTCATCTTTTTTTAAGCTTAAGGGGCACATGATTCCTTACTCCTCCTGTTTTATGAAATTTATGTCAGATATAAAGAAGATAGTATAATTACAAAAGCTCAGATATACCTGTTAGGAAGATTTCCAATTTTCAGATAGAAGTGAGACCCTCTGCTTTAAATGAATTTTATATGTATCTCTAGCTCTTCCTTGGCCCTTTTCTATTTGAGGTAACTGGTAAAAGAAGTGAGCTGAGGATATTAGTCTTTTACTAAGCAGGTATGGGGAAAGAATGCTGGGGAAAGAAGAGAGCTATTCTTGGAACTTCTTTCAGTCCCTGAAGAGGCTAGTACAAATGATAACTTTAGCCTGAACCTCTGCTCTGAGGAACTTGTAGAGTTCTAATGACCTACCTCTATTTCTGCTTCTTCAGTGGCTCCATACCTTTCAATATTTTCTGTTGATTGTTGTCCCTGTGTCACAGATGTTTTCCAGTTTGGTTTATTACATCCTGGGTGGGGCTTGGAAACACTACCCTCACCTCTCTCTTGCTCTCCCTCTCTCTGTCTCTGTCTCTCTGTCTGTCTCTGTCTCTGTCTCTCGCTCTCCCTCTCTCTGTCTCTGTCTCTCTGTCTCTCTCTGTTTATGCCTCTCTGTCTCTGTCTCTCTCTGTATATATATGTATATATGTATATGCATATATATATATATATGAGATTGTTAGGCATGATTCAAGCCTTTCTTTTGTCTCAAAGAAAATAATAGTTTCAGGACTCTTATAAGAAAATGCTTATTTCTTATGAACTACAAATCCCAGAAATTACAGTTGATTCTCAAACTCATATTTTAATTTTTACAAAGGCCTTTCTCATCTTAACATATTTGATTTTATAAGCTTTTTCACCAAGAGAAGGGACCCTTTCCTCCTCTATTCCTTGAGCCTGATGTTTCCTAGGATGAAAAAAAAATTCAATTTAGTGTTTCAATCTTGATTCTTTGACTTTCTAACTGTGCTATCTTGGCTAAGCTGCCATCTCTCTGAATCTCAGTTTTCTCTTCTATAAAAGAGGAATAATAATCCCAAACCTATATGTGAAAAATGCACTTTGCAAATGAAAAAAGGATAAGTTAATTGGAGTTCTCTTTATAATTACACCACGTATAGATGTAATATTGTATTGTCTAAGTGTTTTAGGGACTAGTAGGTCAGGAGACTCAACAGAATTGAAATATGGTTTTTACAAAAATATGGTTTTTACATCTATAGGTTCACACACTCTATTGAGAAGGCAATGTCTATGAAGTACTTTCTTAGCTGGGCTCTGTCCAACAAAAACTGTAATATCCTAGATATTTGAGATGTAACAATACTTCCCATACTATACCTTAATTTTTAGGGATAGCAGCTTCTGATTTTCCTAGTGGTTCCAATTTTGAAGGAGATAGCACTTTGGATATAGAACAGACTTTCTATCCTTTAGTATTGAGGTTCCTGCAGAATTAAATCCCCAGAACTGATCAATTCCAAGATTAAAAAAAGATTAGTCTTCCTTCTGAATTTTATCTAAAAAGATACAGATACACTGTGAGGAAATGATTGGATAATTGTGTTTTCTAATTTTTAAATTGTGATCTAAAATAAAAAAGAAGTAGACCGTGAAATTTCAGAATATAAAAACACCACTACTACCAATAAAAATTATAGGAATATTGCTCCAGAGCTGAGGGGGAAACGTTAGAAGTCATCTAGTCTGATCATTCATTTTACAGATAAGGAAACTGAGATTCGGAGAGTTGTCTGAGACCATGAAGATACTAAATGGTAGAATCAAACTTTTAACTTAAGACTAGTGACCAGATACTAATTTAGAAAGACCAAAGTCTCCTATTATATCCTGGGTCATTGCTAGTCATCATTACTTATGTCTTACCACTGGACTTCACGATGACTCTGGAGGAGACAGTGAGACAGAGGACTTGTTCAGCTCTGTCCTTACTTAAATCCAATTCACACTACAGTCTTCGCACTTGGGATGTCATTGGTCTTCTTCAGAAATGAAGGACAAGCAACCATAAATAACTTCAAAGTTCAGCCTTCTTGGTGTAGCAACAAATAACATTAGTAGCTCATATTTCCTAGTAAGAGAACAATAGAGTGATGATAAGAACAATAATGATAGAATAAACAAAAGTCTTCATTTGTATTGCAAAAAAGTTTCAAAAAGCCTTTCAAAGTAAATATATAAACATATTTTCTTATATTATTATTTTTGTGCATACTTACATTTTTTCTTTCAAAGAAAACTTATTTTTAGAGGTTTATTACATTTGTTCTCAACATTTAGACAACATTTATTAGCTATATACAACTTAGGAAATAGTTATGCAGTCTGAAGAGTGCTTGTGTTGAGTGATCTAACTTCTACAAATATTTGTTGAATAATTTTAAGTGGCATTTTAATGATTTATGGTTTCCAAAGTGCTTTCCTCCAAAAACCTTGTAAGGTAGAGATGAACTGAACATGAAATACATGAACTGAAATATTACCATATCAAATTTTTCAAATGAACAAACCGAGACAGGTCTAGAGAATGAGTTATTTGGCTAGGACCACATTGCTAGTAACTGATAGACCCAGAACTTAACCAATTTCCTCAGAAATAAACTAAGGTACTTTTTCCAATGGCAGCAGTTGATGCAGTGGGTAGAGTGCCAAGCCTACAAAAACTCATCTTCCTGAGTTCAAATTTAGTCTCAGACATTTACTAGGTGTGTGACCTTGATCAAGTCATTAACCTTGTTTGCCTCAGCCCCTCATCTATAAAATGACCTCGAGGAGCAGCTAGGTGGCGCAGTGGATAGAGCACCAGCTCTGAAGTCAGGAGGACCTGGGTTCAAATCTGGTCTCAGACACTTCCTAGCTGTGTGACCCTGGGCAAGTCGCTTATCCCCAATTGCCTTAGTAAAAAGCAAAAAATAAAATAAAATAAAATAAAATAAAATAAAATAAAATAAAATAAAATAAAATGAGCTAGAAAAGGAAACAGCAAACCATTTCAGTATCTCTACCTAGAAAATACTTACTGAGGTCACAAAGATTAGACATGACTGATCACCAATATACAGATATTATTAGCTAGGGTAGACTATAGTTGAACAAAAAAAGGTTATTTTAGAAAATGAAAGTATTATTAGAGATCACTAATGTTTTATATTAATAATTTTGTAAACAATCCCATTTTATAGAAAAACATATTTTTATAGGAAAATGGGCTAAATATGTGTTATTTCTGTTTCTTTCCATTTTCCATGACAATATTGTAAATGGTATAACCAGACTTCTAACTCAAGTTTAGTTGATTCCAAAGTTCAGGTCTCTTTGCACAGTATCAAGCAGAATTAATAACTCACTTTCCTAGTCAAAGACTGATGGAGTGATGATGAGAACAATGATGATAAAATAAATAAAACATCTACATTTGAATTACAAAAGTTTCAAAAGCCCTTTTAAAGTAAATATATACTATTTCCCAATTTTCTTGTGTATTCATTAACAGGTATCACTATTCACTGGGTGATAGCTCCCCAAATTATAGAAGTGATGTTTAGGAAAAAAAAATCATCATTCTCAATAATGGTGGCATTTTAACATTCTTAGTTCCAAATTAGTCATACCCACAGGAGACACAGACTTTTCCTAATTAAGAAGAGGTTATCTACACAAAAGGAAATGAAATAGAGTGATCCAGATTTATAGTCATAAAACTCTGGGATTTATCCTAGCTGTAATGTTACTTATGACTAGCATGATCTTGATGAATCTACCTCTTTCTGGACCTCAGTTTCCTCATCTGTAAAAAGAGGGAGTTGGAATATATGCTCATTAAGGTTACTTCTAAATTGTCAGATTTTTGTAACATTATATAATTTTTATAATGTCAAGGTCAGGAGTGAGAAGGGATTGTGCTGAGAAAAGGAGATGCTGGGTAGGCTGCTCAAATAATTACTTACCAAGAATTTTAGACTGTGAATTCTGAATTCTGAAGTAGTAGCTTTTGGTGTTAGGAGTGGATAAGAGAGAAGGACATTTTACTTTCTGCTTTTTGGCTTTTCAAAATAATTTTTTAAAAAACTGTTCCATTTGGGTCTCTGGTCTTTATTAGCATTATTTTGGTTCAGCATTTGGACTGCATTCTCAGGTCAATAATGGTCTGGTGGCAGTTTTTAGTCTGCCCAGAGGCCCAGGTATGGAGCAGAATTTTTGCTATTTGTGCTATACAGTCAGGTTTCTGCAAAAACTTGGAACTATATCCAAAGGGCTATAAAACTCTGCATACCTTTTGATCCAGCAATACCACTACTAGGTCTGTATCCCAAAGAGATTCTCCCCTGCCTCCAATACAAAATGGAGGACAGAAAGATCTATATGTACAAAAATATTTGTAGCAGCTCTTTTTGTGGTGACAAAGAACTGGAAATAGAGTGGATGTCCATTAATTGGGGAATGACTGAACAAGTTGTGATATATGAATGTAATGAAATATATGGTGCTACAAGAAATTTCAGAAAAACCTGGAAAGACTTACATGAACTGATTTTGAATGAAGTGAGCAGAACCACTTTGTAGTAATATCATCTGCAAAAAATGATAGTTTTGTTTCTTCATTGCTTCATCTAATTCCTTCAATTTCTTTTTTCTTTTCTTATTGCTAAAGCTAACATTCCTAAGACAATATTGAATAATAGTGGTGATAATGGGCATCCTTGTTTTATCCTAATCTTATGGGGAAAACTTGTTCTATTACATATAATGCTTGCTGATAGTTTAAAATATATGCTTTTTAAAAAGGAAAACTATTCATAAGATTTTTGGTGTTTTTAATAGGAATGGGTGTTGTATTTTGTCAAAAGCTTTTTTCCATATCTATTAGGATAATCATATGATATCTGTTAGTTTTGTTATTTTTATGGTCAATTTGCTGATAGCTTTCTTAATATTGAAGTCCTGATATAAATCCCACTAGGTTATAGTGTGCTATCTTTATGATACATTGCTATAACCTCTTTGTTATTTTTAAAAAAAATTGCACCAATATTCATTAGGGAATTGGCCAATAATTTTCTTTTCATATTTGGCTCTTCCTGGTTTAGGTATCAGCACCATATTTATGTCATAAAAGGAATTCCATAGGACTCTTTCTTTGGCTATTTTTTCAAATAGTTTATATTGCGTTGGAATGAATTATTCTTTAAATGTTTGGTAGAATTCATTTGTAAATTCATCTGACGCTGGAGATTTTTTTTTCCTTAGGGAATTAATTGATGAGTTGTTGAATTTCAAATTGAAAATTTCTAAAATGGGGTTATTTAAATATTTTAATTTCTTCTTCTGTTAAACTGGACAATATATATTTTGAAAAATATCCATCCTTTTCATTTAGATTGTCACATTTATTGGCATAGAGTTGGGCAGAATAGCTCCTAATTATTGCTTCAATTGGTGGTGAATTTACCTTTTTTATTTTTGAAAATTACACTTTGAATTTGGTTTTCATCCTTTTAAAAAAATCTAATTAACCATATATTTATCTATCTTATTGCTTTCTCCCCATAAAATCAGTTCTTAGTTTTATTTATTAGTTAAATAGTTTTTTTTTATTTTCAATTTTATTAATCTTTCTTTTGATTTCTAATTTGGCATTTAATTGAGTATTTTTGATTTGTTCTTTTTCTAGCTTTTTAAAGTTGCATTACCATATGATCAATCTACTCTTCTCTATTTTATTCATGTAAATTTTATCATTAAATTTCCTCTAACAATTGCTTTGACAGCATCCTATAGATTAAGGGATGTTGTCTCATTATTGTCATTCTCTTAGATGAGATTATTGATTGTTTCTGTGATTTGTTGTTTGACCCACTCATTTTTAAAAATTAGATTATTTAGATTCCAATTAATTTTTAATTTATCTTCACATAACTCTTTATTTCATGTAATTTTTATTGCATCATGATCTGACAAGGATGCATTTATTATTTCTTTTCTGCATTTGATTGTGGGGTTTTTATGCCCTAATAAATGTTCAGATTTTGTGTAGGTGCTATTATTACTGAGAAAAAAATATATTCCCTTGTATTCCTATTTCATTTTCCTTTTTTTTTTGTTTTTTCTCTTGGTGATTCTGAATTTTATTCATTTTTATTTAAATAGTATTTTATTATTTTCTCCAGTTACATAGCAAGAAAATTTTTAGCATTCATTTTTTACAAGATTTTGAGTTCCAAATTTTCCTTTCTCCTTCCCTTCCTCCTTTTCCCTCTTCCAAAAGATGCTAGGCATTTTGATATGGTTTATAGAGGTACTATCATGTAAAACATCTCCACATTAGTCACAGCTGTGAACAAAGAAACAGATCAAAATGGAAAAAAGTACAAAAGGGTAAAGTAAGTGAGAGAAAGAAAGAATGCTTCAATTTGCATTCTGAGTCCATCAGTTCTTTATCTGGTTATGGACAGTATTTTCTTTTATGAATCTTTTGTACTTGTACATTGCATTGCTGAGAAGAACTGAGTCATTCATAGTGGATCATCACATAATGTTGTTGATACTGTGCTTTTGCTCATTTAACTTTGTATTAGTTCATACAAATTTTTCCAGGTTTTTCTAAAGTATGCCTTTTCATTTCTTATGGCTCCATAGTATTTTATTACATTCACACACCACAGTTTGTTCAGTCATTCCCTCAATTTCTACTATTTTTCTGCCACAAAAAGAGCTGCTATAAATATTTTTGCACATGTAGGTCCATTTCCCTTTTTTAATGATCTCTTTGAGATACACTTCTACTAGTGACATTGCTGGGTCAAAAGATACTTATAGTTTGGTTGTAACTACCAGATTGGTAGGATCAGTTCAAAACTCCACCAACCAGTGCATCGGTGTCCCAGTTTTCCCATATCCTCTTCAAAATTTCTCATTTCCCCTCCATTCAATTTTCTTCATAAATCTATCACATCTAAGCTTTCTAAAAATCCTTAACTTCTTTCTTGTTTTATTTTGGGATCAAAATTATCTAGTTCTGAGAGGGGCAGGTTGAGGCATAGTTTTGCTGTCTATTTCTTCCTATAACTCACTTAACTTCTCTTAGAACTTGGATGCTATAGCACTTGGTGCCAATATTGTATAATAATGTTATACATAATAATAAATTTTTATATAATATATTATGTTATAGATTATATATTATAAGCACATGATATAGCTATTACTTGTCTACAATATCTTTTAGCAAGAAGATTCTTTTCTAATCTGTTTTAATTAGATCTATTTTTGCTTTTGTTTTGTCTGAGATCAGAATTATTACCCTTGCCCTTGTTTTTTTTCTTTTTAACTTCAATTTAAAACATAATACATTCTGTGCCTACCTTTTACCTTTACTCTGTGTGTGTCTCTCTGCTTCACATGCATTTCTTGTGGCTTTTAATGCACTTTGATATTCACTTATGTATGATTCAAATTCACAGTTATGATTACTGTGCATACTCTTCTGTTCTATTCCTCCTACCCCATCTTTCTCCTTTCACCCTGTCCCTCCTCACTAGTGTTTTGCTTTTGATCACCATTTTTTTCAATCTGTCCTCTTCTTTTAGCCCACCTTCCCCTTTTCCCCTTTCCCTTCCCCTTTCCCTTCTTACTTTGCTATATGCTAAGATAAATTTCTTTACTCAATACCCATACCAGTGTATGTTATTCCCTTTTTGAGCCAAATCCAATGAGAGTAAGGCTCAAACAATGCTCATCCTCTTTCTTCTTTTCTCTACTGTAATAAGTCTTCATGTGATATAATATACCCTATTCTTCCTCTGCCTTTCCTCTTCTCCCAATACAATTCTTTTTTTTAACCCTTAATTTTTTAAAAGCATTTTTCCCTTACAGACCTTTTCCAAATCCTTCTAAGTTGTCTAAAGCTAAAAATTATTTCACTCTGTCTTTGTGTAGGCTCTGTCGCTCCAAAATTCGTTTAGAGGCTTGATTTAACATGTTTCCCAGGGAAACTGGGGAGAGCTCAGGCAACTTTTTGACTTTTATTCTGCCATCTTGGTCTCACCCCCAGAGATTCTCTTCTTATATAAGTATATAACTGGGGGAGAGAAAACCATTTTTATCAGTGATAAATACTTTAGCTTCAAGGATTATATCAGGTTATACAGAGCACATAGAAGCTGAGGAGATGGAAAAAGGAACATAGAATTTGAGAATTTCAGAATTTTCTGGGAAAGTGTAACCTATGACTAAACATGGAGTTACTTTTAACAATCCACTCAAAAGCTCATCCTTTCATAGTATTTTAAGGTTTGCAAAGTCTTTACAGACAGTATCTCATTTTTTCCCCCTCAAAACAATCCTGGAAAGTAATGTTCTACTTCATTTCTCCCCTCTGATTGTAGGTGGAGCCTTAAAATCCCACATTCTCCATTTAAGAAGGGAGCTCAGCTCAGAGGTCTCAGTCCTCATCTCACTTGACTGGACTATTCTGAAGCTTCTCTTATTTTTCTACCATGCCCTCAGCTTGCTATCTTTCTCCATTAGTTTGTAAACTCCTTGAAGGCAGGAACCATCTTTTTTGTGTTAATATCCTTAGCACTAAGCACAAAGCCTGGCATTTAACTGACTGACTGGTGTGATGATTAGCCTCATTTCACAAATGAGGAAAGTGAGTTAGGAGACAACTAAAAAGCACTGGAGACAGGTATTCCTAAACCCTGAGTCTAGAGTGCTCTTAACTTCAATATACTGTCTTTATCACATTCCTGACAAGTGAGCTACTTGTCTCCACTTCAAGATCTTCAAGGAGAACTATCCTACTCCAAGGAAGTTCATTGTATTTTTGAACAAGATCTAAGTTTTGGAAACTTTCCCCTTTTATAGAGCTGAACTTTGCCTCTCTGAATCTTGTACTTTTTGCTTCTGGCAGAGATGTCTGAAGCAAGGGGGAGAAAACATTATGAATATCTGTAATATGTAAGGTACCTACAGGAGTTACAAAGAAAATGACTGAATTCCTTCCATCAATTTGTAGTCTAATGGGAGGTGGGGGGGAAGGGGAGATAGGATATACTTAAGTATAATTTAAAGAAGAATCTCAGAAATAACAGAAGACTTATTATAGTAGAGAAAAGCAGGAAAGGGGTGAGCATTGTTTGAGCCTTATTCTCATTGGATTTGGCTCAAAGAGAGAATAACACACACTCAGTTGGGTAAAGAAATTTATCTTCCCTTAGAAGGGAAAGGGGAAAGGGGGAGGAACAGAAGATTGAGAAAATTGGTGATCACGAGCAAAACACTGGTGAGGAGGGACAGGATGAAAGGAGAAAGATGAGGTGGGGGAGTAGAACAGAAGAATATACACAATAATCATAACTGTGAATTTGAATGGGATGCACTCTCCTATCATACAAAAGTGATTATCAAAGTGCATTAAAACCCTAAACCCTACAATATGTTGGTTATAAGAAATAAGAAATTTGAAGCAGAGAGCCACACACAGAGTAAAGGTAAAAGGTAGACGCCGAATATATTATGCTTTAGCTGAAGTAAAAAAAAAAGCAAGGGTAGTAATTCTGATCTCAGATAGAACAAAAGCAAAAATAGATCTAATTAAAACAGATTAGAAAGGAAACATCTTGCTAAAAGATATTGTAGACAATGAAATAATAGCAATACTATAATATAATACGTTTATATGTCATATGCATATGATATAAAATCTATAACATATTATATAATAATATATTATTATATATAACATTATTATATAATATAAGCACCAAATACTAAAACATCCAAATTCTAAGTTAAGTGAGTTATAGGAAGACATAGACAGCAAAACTATGCCTCAACCTGCCCCTCTCAGAACTAGATAAATTTGACTACAAAATAAAACAAGAAAGAAGTTAAGGAATTTTAGAAAATTTATATATGATAGACCTCTGAAGAAAATTGAATGGGGGGAAAGTGAGACATTTTGAAGAGAATGTGGGAAAATTGGGACATTGATGCACTGGTTGATGGAGTCGTGAACTGATCCTACCATTCTGGAGAGCAAATTACCACATGAAATCAAAAGCTACACAATTTTAATAATCAATCTTGGAAAAAATGAGGAAGTTAATTTTTTCTTTCATTATAGACATAGGAGATTTGAGTAGGAGTGGGCATACATTTGGTACAGGATGGTACAAAAAACTATTGGATATGATTGCTTGAGATTTTGTTTCATTTATTCCCTTGGCTGTTTTTTTTTTTTTTTTACCAAGAATGATTCACAAATAAAGGGGAGAAGGCATTTATAACTAACAATGACTGATATAAATGTAAAAGATATCAATAAAAATGATTTCAAAAATATTATTTGAGAAAAATGTGTATGTAATCTCTTCAATACCAAGACATAATTTGTAGTCTATTATCATATAGGTATAAGCTAAATTGAGAAAGGATGACTTTTACAGCTGTCATTCAAAATAGTTCAAGTGTAACTGGGTTCCTATTCTTAACTATAATATTGCTAAAGATGGCTAAATGGTTAGGACCTGAAAATGGAAATTCTTAACAAATTAATATGGTAGAGGAGGAGGGCATTCCAGGTGGAGAAAATGATACGAATAAAATCCTGATAATGGGATGATGTGGGGTGTCTTTGGGAGGATAATTAGGTTTGAGTGAACCATTATTAGTGGGAGTAACAGGTGCTGTTACACCTCATCAGACAGACTAAGATTAGAATGGGGAGGACCTTGAAATCAGGTTAAGGTTAATGAGGTTGTCTTCTAGCCAGTAGGTAATGGGAAGCCACTCAAGGGTTTTGGCAGGGGAGAGAAGTGACTAGACCTGTTTATTAGAAAGATAAGTTTGGCAGTGATGTCAGGTAGATTGGAGGACAAATGAGATTAGACACAGTGATGATGCCTATAAAGAGATTTTTAAGATAGTCCAGGGGAGAGATTATAAGAATCTAGAATAGGGCAGTGACAATCCAATCCAATCCAATTCAATAAACATTTATTAATTTCTTATTAGATGCAAGGTATAAATAATTCAAACCCAAAAATGGTAGTCTGTTTCAAGGAGCTAATATTCTATTAGGGTAAAAAAGAGGGGCCACTGAGAGGGGAATAGAAAAGAAAGGCATAAGGATATTAGTTATCGATTCCTTCTTGTCCCTGATGCTTTTTGATCTCACCATCCAGAGCCTCAGTTACTGTGTGCAACTATTGAAATAAAGATGTAATTTTTTTCCAAGTTTACTGACCCTATGTTATTTGGGGAAGTGGATTCTGCTTGAGGATATAGAGTTAGAACATTCCAAAAGTAAGAGATGAATTATCGAGTCCAACTCCTTTACTCATAAAGAAGAAGGAAACTGAACCTTAGAGAAGGGATATTATTTGCTTATGGAAAAATATGTAGTTAAGTAGAAAAGCTGGAATTCAGACTTGGCTTCTTCTAACTTAACACCCAGCCTGTGTTGATCCCTTCCAATTCCCCCAATTTGCTGAGAAATTGGGCTGTGGAGATTGTGGGTCAAGTAGAGGCTGAGAGATAGACATTGCAGAATTTGAAATTGGGGGGCCAGTGTTAGAATCCTGACTTTCACACTCATTAGGGTATGACTGCAAGCAAAATGACTCAACTCAGTTTCAGCTGTAATAGTGAACCACCTCTCAATCTGGCCAGTAGAATTATCAACACCTGCTTAGCCAGCTAGTGACTATGGCTTGAACCCAGTGGGACTGCAGAGTCCTTTATTTTTTAATAACTGCACAGACACCTACTTGACTGCTTGGGTTATATGCCCACTGGCAATGAGAGAAAAAGGGACTACTTTAATGAGGCTTCTATGCAGATGGAGTCAGTGGGACCATAAGGTTCCCCTAGGGCAGGGATTCTTAACCTTTTTATGTGTATTCATGAGCCCCACAGGCAGTCTAGTGAAGCCCATAGAGTCTGAGTAATGTTTTTAAAAGCATAAAATAAAAACATGGGATTACAAAGGAAACCAATTACATTGAAATAAAAATATATTTTTCCCATCTAAGTTCACTGACTCTCTGAAATCTATCCATGCATCATTTAGGGGGTCTAATAAGGTTAGGGGTTCACAGAACCCAAGTTCAGAACTCCAGCCCTGGGGGTTTTGGTTGCTTTCTGGAAACACGAGCTAAGAGTTTTGTGGAGGCTTTATGGTGGTTTTCCGGAAATATAAGCTAATTTACATTGAATTAAAGTTTTCCATATTGTGTTTTTCACTGTCCGGCTGCTCCCACAGTTCAAAACTACACAAAACTTATGGCTTTGGGGTCCCTAAGGCAAACCACTTTAATATTTAAAGACTCAGTTTCCTAATTTTTAAGAGGAATATGATAATTTTTGCTCTACCTATCTCAAAATATTACTGGAAGAAAAATACTTTATAAACCTTAAGATATTATATAAATGTGAGTTTTTATTTTTAGAATTGAAGGCTGGTGTCCTTCTTATGACAGGTTTCTCCTCTACACCCACAAGGGGGCAGATAGGGCCACCATAGACTGGCACCCTTCGGTCCCCACGAGGCAAACAAAACTGAATGTTAAACAAACACCCACTAATTACCCAGAGAATATTTATTGAGGTTTACTGAGGCTATAATAAGAAATTATTGAAACATATATCACCTGCCGTGTTGTTAATCATTGGCAAATATATTTTAAATACAGCAGTCCATTAGTATTTTAATTTAGGCTGTCTCCTCTAGAATATGTGCTGGAGCAGACAAATGTTCAGTGCTTTAGAGCCAAGGGAAAAATTTTCCCACCTAGTTAATCTTTATGTTCTTTTCTCATGGTAGAAATTCCTCATGCACTGGCAAGAGAAATGGTCCTCCTGGGACTAGCATC
>JAJPUD010000713.1:72984-108249 GCA_023553655.1 Myrmecobius fasciatus
CATTTTTTAATATCACATTTTATATCACATTTAAGTAAATTAAAAAAAAAAACTTTGCAAGATGAACACTAAGAGTTTGGATCTAATTAGAAAGAAAATTCAGTGAATTGGGACTCATCTAAGAGTTTGAACCCAATTCCCACATAAATATAGAAATACGTGAATTTATTCCATTTTATAGATGATAAAATTGAAACTCAGTTTATGACCCAGTCACACAACTCATTAGTATCAGGACCAGGATTTGAACTCAGATTTTCTGATTACAGGGCCCTTTTACTCCTCTGTTTTCTCTACCCTAATAAATTGTAATATCTTTGAAGACAGGGCAAGCCCACAATCCAGCTGTTTTACCAAACTGATACTCCATTATTTTTCAGTAAAGGGTTGGAGGATGTGGGATTGCTTTTCAAAGATATTTGGTTCTAGATATCTCCCTTTTTCTATGAGTTATCAATGGTTTTGTAATTATACCAACTGTCATCTTCTTAGGAGGTCAGTCACTGTATCTCCAGATATTCTGCTGAAATGCATATGGCACCTGGATGGTATTAAGTTGTTTTCAGTCATAACAATGTGTCTGAGAACTGAGAACTGAACACAATAATCCAGATGTGACAACTGGGAAAAAGCATGCTGGGACTATTACCTCCCTTGTTTAGGTGTTGCATTTCTGTTACAGAGATCTAAGATCAAATTCACTTTCCTGTCTGCCACAACCATAATTGACTCATGCTGACCTTGTCAACCATGAAGCTGATGTCAGTGAGAAGTCTTGACAGGTGAGTAGAATATCAGGGAGAGATCAGGGATGGAGATGCTGTGAGGTTTAAAGTAAATTGGGCTGAACTGAAAGTTAGGAAACCTGGGTTCTAGATCTGGCTTAGCCACTTACTAGCTGTGTGACTTATCTTCTCTGAGGTTTACTTTCCCCATCTGTAAATAGATTATAACACATGAACTATTATCTCCTGGAGTTGCTATGAGAAAAATGTGGCTAAGTACTTAAACCATTGCATTAGTGAAATAGTTTTTCATTAGAATTATATCATTAAGAATATAGTATAGGGGCAGCTAGGTGACGCAGTGGGTAGAGCACCAGCCCTGAAGTCAGGAGAACCTGAGTAAAAATCTGGTCTCAGACATTTAATATTTCCTAGCTGTGTGACCCTGGGCAAGTCATTTAACCCCAATTGCCTCAGCAAAAAAAAAAAAGAATATCGTATATATTATATAGTTAAGAATTAGGGGAGTGAGAATAGTCAGCATTTTTATAATATTTTATGAAGGTTATCTCATTATGAAGGTCCTAACATTTCTATATACTTTTTAAGTTTACAAAGTGTTATAGTTGTTAATTTTACAGATGAGGAAAATAAAGTTCATAAATAATCTGACTTAAAACTCCTTGGGGACACATTCAAGTTTTGGACATGGGTGTTCTCCTGTATCCCAGGGAGTCTATCAGAGTAGATGCTCATCAAAATGTTGCTACACATGATCATTGTCTTCCCTAGACTCTCTGAGGGCAATGGTGATAGTTGTTATTATTATCATTCCCATTTTACAAATGAGAAAACAGACAGAAGTTAAAGTGGTTTGCCCAGAGTGATGTTACTAGTAAATATCTAAGCCTGGGAATTGAGTTCAGGTCTTCCTGACTCCAAGCTCAGCACTCTATCCACTGTGCTACCTCACTGTCTCTGAGAGTAGAATGAGATAGATCTTTAGTCTTGAAAGGCAAAGGACTAATTAAAGAAGGGCTTGGAAACCTTGAGTCATGATAGAGTCCCTAGACTCTATATTATGGGATGTAGGCTTCAGGAAAAGCAATTCAACAAATATTTATTAAGTACATGATAAGCACATTAAAATTTTATAAAACAATGTTCTGAAAAGGTAGTTATGTGGTTCCAATAAATAAAGCACTGGACCTGGAGTTCAAATTCAGCCTCTGATACTTAATAGCTGTTTGACTTTGAACAAGTCACTTAACTGCTGTCTGGTTCAGTTTATATATAAAACGGTGATCTTAATGCTGCTGTCTCCTAGATATGATTAGAAGTGGTCAAATGCATGGCCTCTGGGTTGCATACAGCCTTCAACTTCTCAAGTGTGGCCTGAATCAGATTAAAATAGATTACCTATATGATTTTAATGTGTTGCTTTATTAATAATGGGTAGGAAAATGGCTCAGTGAATAGAATACTGGATGTGGAATCAGAAGGACTCATCTTCTTGAGTTCAAATTGGCCTCAGACATTTCCTAGCTGTGTGACTCTAGGCAAGTCACTTAACCCTGTTTGCCTCAGTTTCCTTATCTGTAAAATGAATTGGCAAAGGGGCTAGTTGGCGCAGTGGATAGAGCACCAGCCCTGAAGTTAGGAGGACCTGAGTTCAAATCTGGTTTTAGACACTTAACACTTCCTAGCTGTGTGACCCTGGGCAAGTCACTTAACCCCAATTGCCTTAGCAAAAAAAAAAAAAAAAAAAAAAAGAACTGGCAAAGCAAATGGTAAACGACTCCAGTATTTCTGCCAAGAAAACACCAAATGGGATCATGGAGAGTTGGATATGTCTGAAAAAGTGACTTAACAACAAGAACAATATTAACAGTAAAGAAATATGTAAATATGTATGTTTGTCTATGTCAATATTCAGCCTACAGGGGTCCTCATGTGAATCTTGCTTTTGATCTAAATAATGTCTGAGTTCTCTTGTCATGTTAACAGGTGCATTGAAACTTCTGAACTTCTAACCTAGTGTTTCATCATGTTTAGGTCTACATGTCAAAAATCTGGCCCTAGTGTCTGGGATAATAAAAAAATGGGGGTCAAATGACTTAAAAGGTTAAAAGACAATGGAAAGAGGAAACGGTTAGTGGGCTTTTGGTTGTTCCAGTCTCCTACAGATTTCAGCCTATTGTCTTGGACATTGTGGTGCAGGAGTCAGGGGAGAGATGAGTACCAGATTCTAATAGGGAGGACCGGAAAGAAAGCATTAGTGGTGTGAGTAGACAAAGGGGTCACATGCTAGAGCTGATGTGAAGCTAGAAATCACTACAAAGATAGAAATTCTTTAAGAACAAAAAGATCACCCTACATGTGAAAGTGATGAGAACTTCTAAACAAGAACATGAGTAATCAATTTGTGATTAGTGTTTAACATCTGCTTAATGAATTATCCATTGCAACCTGGGTCCCTTCCTAACACCCAGCTGGGCCATTAATAATCACAGCTTGCATTTGAAAAGCACTTTATGGTCTAACAAAATGTTTCCACATCTATTGGAAGTTGCAATACAAGCGAGAAATAGTCTGGGTTTGTGTTATTACAGGTTTTATAGATGAGAAAACTGCAGTGAGGTAAAGGGACTTGAGATAGTCATTAAAGGATTCTTAAAAGCCTACTATGAGTCAGGCAGTAAGCTAAGTACTGAGTATGCAAAGAAAGACAAAAGACAGCTCTCAGTTTTCCTGGAGCTTACAGTCCAAAGGGGAAGATAACATGCAAATAACCATATTCAAATAAGGTTTAATTAGAGATAATCAGTAGAGAAAAAACAACAGAAGTAAGGAGGAAGTACATGATATAGTATTGTGATTCCCAATGTTTTTGTTTTGTGAACCTCTTTTCTTTTTTTTTTAAAGCTTTTTATTTGCATAACACATGTGTGTGTTCAACATTGATTCTTACAAAGCCTTCCTTTACAAATTTTCCCCCTAGTTTACTCCCCTCCCCTAGATGGCAGGAAGTCCACTACATGTTAATTATATTAAAATACTTGACAAGTAGAATATATGTATACATATGTCCATACTTAATCTTGCTGTGCAAGAAAAATCATATCTACATGAACAAAAAAAATCAGAAAAAGGAAACACAATGCAAACAAACATCAATATAGAGCATGAAAATGTTATGTTGTAGTCCACATTTCGTATCCCTCTCTCTGGGTGTATATGGCTTTCTTCACTGAACAATTGGAACTAGTTTGAAACATTGCATTGTTGAAGAGAGCCATGTCCATCAGAATTGATCGTCATATAGTATTGTTGTTGCTGTGTATAATGTTCTCCTGGTTCTGCTCATTTCATTCAGCATCAGTTCATGAAAGTCTCTCCAGGCCTCTCTGAAATCGTCCTGCTCATTTCTTACAGAACAATAATATTCCATAACATTCATATACCATAATTTATTCAGCCACTCTCCAATTGATGGGCATCTGTTCAGTTTCCAGTTTCTAGCCACTACAAAAAGGGCTGCCACAAACATTCTTGCACATGTGGGGCCCTTTCCTTCCTTTAAGATCTCTTTGGGATATAAGCCCAATAGAAACACTGCTGGGTCAAAGGGTATGACAGTTTGATAACTTTTTGAGCATAGCTCCAAATTGCTCTCCAGAATGGTTGGATCCATTTGTGAACCTCTTTCAATAACAACAAAAAATGTATCATAACCCTTAGGATAATTTAATATATTACTTAAAATATAACAATTATTTACTTAAAATATAACAATTATTTACTGCTTAAGGTACCATTAAAAATAATTTTTAGTTCAAATCTCTTGGATCATCCTTATGAATCTCCTTTGAAATCATTGGTACAGTGGAAAGAATGTTGCATTTGGGATGAGGGGAGACTTAATTTGGACACCTCTCACTTAGTAGGTGATCCAAGGTAAATTATTTAATCTCTCTGAGCCTCAAACTCCTCCTTTGTAAAAACAAGATAACACCTCAAGGTCCAATCTGACAGGTTAGTTAGAGGATCCAATGAAATAAGGTTTGGAGTGCTTTGTCAACTTTCAAGTGCTATAATAAATGTCAGTCACTTGAAATCAACCGTAGTCTTCTGACTCCCAAGTCCACAGTGTATATAATAAGGGAAAGATCAATGGAGTTTGCATCGAAATATTCAGAAGATCTGGGTTTAAGCTGTGACTTGTTATCACTGTCCTGTTGGGTAAATCCCTTCCCTTTCGGGGTCTCAGCTCCTTCATCTGAAAAATGAAGATAAGATTTTCACCCCCTGTATCAGGAGATAGTTATGAGCCAAGCACTTTGTAAGCCTTCTAGTGCCATATAGAAGTAGCATTGTTTTTGATTTGTTAATTTCCCCCCCCAAACCTGTGATTTCATCACAGTAGGGAATGCTCAGTGAGGAAATTTTCCCTACTAGCATCGTTGCCGTTCCTAGCTGTATGATCCTGAGCAAGTGACAACTTGTGGGGGTCTCAGTTTCTTCATCTAGAATAAAAAGGAATTGTACTAGATGATTTTTAAACTTCAACATTCTGTCATTATAGGATACAATGTGTATTGTCTTATCTATTCCTAATTCATCCTCTCCTTCCCCTTCTCCACCCTAGAGAGGTGACAGGAGAATACAGAAAGGTCAAAACTTCTGAAAGAACACTAAAACCATCTTGTCTTTCAAATTGTCTTCCTAAGTTCACCCCCAGTCAGATCCTGGTCCCTGAAGCTAAGCTTACCAAAGTTGTCTGCATGCAGCTCCAAGCCTGAAGAGGAGGGAAATGAGGATAAAGTGGTAACATGATGACAGGAAGGAAATTTTGCTCCTCTGATCTGGAAACCCCAAACACTAAATTATCAGAAGTCAGAAGCCCCTAATAGGATGTTTTGACATATATAGTTCAGGCTTCAGACAACAGCTTCCCGGTGGAAATCTGAGCTGTGTAAAGAGAAAGAAGGTTTAGGGAAGTTGAAACTGCAGGGGGAAAAATCAATTGGGCAAGTTTGGCTTCAAAGACTTGGCATTCCAGTTAATTGTGCTGAAATGGCAGTTCTTCCAAACATTTTTCCCTTTGTTAATGTGAGACCACCCTGAACTTCATGATTTTACTGAGTAGGAATAATCTCACAAAGGTTTTTCTGATACTCAGGTGGAAGTGGATTGGATCACAGTGGAGATGGCTGGGACGTGGGCACAAGACAGTATCAATGACATTGATGAAAAAAGAGTAAATTTGAAGTTAAGTGACATGCATTCAAGTTGTAACTCTGGGACTTATTAGCTAGGCAGCCTGGGGCAAATTCTTTCATTTCTCTAGCCACAATTTTCCTAGTTACCTCTTACTCTAATATTTGAAATCCAAAGGTTACATCAAGTTTTGAAATGAGCTATTCTGTGTTCTAATGCTTCTTCCAGAACTGATGTAATTTTTTAAAAATGCAATTTTAGTTTTAGTTTTAAATTCCCTCCTCCCTCCCATGTTTTCTCCTACCCATTGAAAATGTAGCAAAAAGTTACATAGATATATATGTGTATAGATATATATAGATAAACATATAGAGAAGATATAATTATAGATCTATAGTCATGTTAAACAAATTCCTGCATTAGCCATAACCAAAAAACATATACTTCAATATTTACTTTGAGTTTCTCAGCTCTCTATATGAGGCAGCTAGATGGCACAAGGGCTAGAATATTGGACCTGGAGTTACAAAGACTCCAGTCTCTAACTAACTAACAACTGTTAGTTGGGATGTCACTTAATTTCTTCCAGTTTCTTCAACTGTAGATAAAGAATGTATCTACTTTAAATAATGTATCTACCTCTCTAGGGTTATTGTGGGAATCACATGAGATGATATTCATAAAGTGAGTATCAGTGTAACACATACTAGGTATGTATACCTATATATTATATATAGTTATATATTAGTGTTAACTATACACAGACACACACATATATGTATATATTATTATGTATGTATTAGTATGCTTATTCCTTTCCCTATTTGGTGGTGGATAGTAAATGAAGCATACATTCTCAATCCCTATTCACGTCAATCCTAGTTCTAATGACTCATTCTAGCCCTGCCCACATCTTCCATTAGGGTCTCTTTTTATACCTTTTCCCTTGGAATTCTTCCATCTTCTCACTCTCCTAGAGACATTGCCTCCCTGGCTATCTTCTCCAGCACTGGTAGCATTTTTACTCATACCTTTCAATACTAGTCCTGGAGGAGGGAGGGGTCTTAATATTCTTTGCTTCCCGTTGCTACTTCCAGATTGTGCCTTTGCTATCCTCTTCTTTAAGGTTCACTCTATTCAAATTTATCATCTAATAGAGATCCTTGTAACAGTTATTTATCAATCCCCAAGCTATTTTTCCTCTTTTCTCATGGAATTGCGTGCCTGCCCCCATTCTCCTCTCTATCTTAACTCCAGCCTATCAACTAAGAGTTATCATTCTGATAACTCCTTAAATACTTTAATCTCTCATATTATCATTTTCCTCAACTTTTAGGACTTCCTCCTTTATCTCACTTCAGTTAGCCCCAGGGATGGTCATACACTTGATCTTGCCCAAAATGTTGCATTTGAATAAAATATTTTTATTATGTAATAATCTCCTTTCTTTCCAAATCTTTTCATGCCCAACTAAGAGAAAAAGCTGTTCTCTTGTCCTGCATGTGGCAATGAATTCTGTGGAATATTCCTTCTGAGGAGGCAATCACCAACATATTGGAAAACTATCCACCATTTGAAGAGATGAAAGGTCAATCTCATTACTGTCTGATACACTGATTGACTCCAGAGTACCAAGCCTGTACAGGAGAAGAACTAAAGTCCAGAATCAAAATAATAAAAATTATTTTGGAAATTGTGAAAAAAAATCCTCAACAAAACTAATTTAAATCTATTCTTCATTCTGACTGGGACTGCGAATCTTTCTATCCCTTGTACTTTCCCAGACTATCACCCCAGCTCAACTCAACTTTACATTGCTGTCTGCTCTTGCCCCTCTGTCTTATTAATTTTTCCACCAACCCTGGATTACTTCCACTATTTGCTTATTCTGTTTCTTATTCAATACTAAGGAATGGAGCTGGGATGGGATTGGGGGGAAGTCAGACAACAAACTATATTGGATCCAAATCTAATTTCAGTAATAATTATTAATAATAATTACATAATTAATCTTTATCATATTAAACTATTTATCTTATTCCTCTTTATTTGATCCTATATCTCAGTCTGTTCCAAACTTGTTCTTTCTTTAAACCTCCCACATTTTCCCCTTCCCTAACTCTCTCAGTGAAGAACTCACCTCATACATTACTGAGAAAATAGAGACAATTCTCTATGAGCATCCTTTTCTCCCTCTTCTGTAGTTCTCAAAACCATTTATTTATTCTTCCTTTATTTCACTCTTTGATGCAGTGACCTTTCTTCTCCCCAAAGCCAACCTCTCTATTTATACCTTTGCTCTCATTCCCTACAAGACACTGCTTTCTTTATTCATCACTTCTACTCTTCTAATCTTCAATCTCTTCCTTTATAGTGGCTTCTTCTTTACTGCCTCCCCTCTTAAAAAATCCTCCTTAAAACTTATCATCCCATTACCATCTTACTTTACCTTTCTTTCCCAAATTGCTTTTTACCAAAGTAGATCAATACTTTTCCTGAAATATTTGGTTGTAGAATGTTATATAAAGTACAGTGAGTTTAAGATACTTGTGAAGAGTCACTTGGCCAGGCAGCATGAGGGGTGGAATTTGAACTAGGTTCCAAGGAAATTGGAAGTTCTTTATTTATAATGCTATACTAATCTCTTGTAAGGAGAAATGAGAAAAAAAGGATTGCAATATTCATATGTAATCCTTCTTTATATATACATATAGATATATAACTGTGCATTTCTATTACAGATTTTTTTTTTGAGGCATTTGGGGTTAAGTGACTTGCCCAGGGTCACACAGCTAGGAAGTGTCTGAGGTCAGATTTGAACTCAGGTCCTCCTGACTTCAGGGATAGTGCTCTACACATTGCACCAAATAACTGCCCCTTCCATTACAGATTTTAAAGCATATATTAAATTTAGTGCAATAAATAACCAAACTGCTGTACTTTATTCACTTTTTTATTCATTTACTTCTCAACCTCTTACAATCTAGCTTCCCATTTCACCATTCAACTGAAACTGCTATTTTCATGGTTACTTTTCTTAATTGCCAGATCTGATGACCCTTTCTCAAACCTTACCCTTCTTGGTCTCTTTGCAGTCTTTGGCACAGTTGAACACCTTCTCTTCCCATATACTTGTTACTCTCTAGATTTTCATGATCTTACTATCTCCTCATTCTCCTTTGACCTGTTTGGCTGCTCTATTTTACTCTCTTTTGCTGAGTACTCCCAATTGTGGATATTCCCCAAGGATATGTCTTAAGTGCTTTTCTCTTTCTTTAATCTCTCATTTGCTGATCTCATCTTCTGGCATGGGCTTTAATGGACATACAATGATGCCCAATAAGCATCATGATATCGGTGACTCCTAAGTCTCTGTATTCAACCTCAATACTTCTTCAGAGTTCTAAATGACCATCTCAAACTGTCTAAAAGAGATGCCCCAAAGAGAAATCCCAAAGAAATCTCAAACTCAGCATATACAAATAGAACCGGTTATCTTTTCCACAAAACACATCCCATCAAACCAGTATTATTTTCAAAAGCACTATCATCCTTCTAGTTGCCCACATTCATCTTGGTATTATTCTTGATCCTTCATTCTCTACTCCACACATCTAACCAATTGTTCAATCTTGCTTCCTATTGCCACAATATCTCTTGAATTAGTCTCATTCTCTCTACTTAACTGACTGCAATCCTAATTCAGTCCCTCATTAAATTTTCCTGAACTAGTGCTATAGCTATCAATCTATATTTATTTAATGTATTATTTTTCTCTAATTACATGTAAAACAATTTTAACTTTATTTTTTAAAATTTTGAGTTCAAAATTTTCTTTCTTCTTCCATCCTCACCCCCCCCTTGTTGGTAAGGCAGGCAATTTGATATAAATTGTACATGTGCAGTCAAGCAAAACATATTTCCATACAGTCTCCTTATCTCAAGGCTCTCTCCAATCCATCTGCCACACAGCTGCCACTGTTATTTTCTTTAAGTGCAGATCACTATGCCACTCACCTATTCAAGAAACTTCAAAAGCTGCTTTTAGGGTCAAATAGAAAACCCATAACAACCTCTTCTCAACTTTCCATTAAAGTATTATTATATATGAATCCCCTTTTCTGTCATTTATAGTCCATCTAAACTAGTCTTCTTCACAAATGACACATATGACATACGATGCCTCTATACTTTTGTATTGTGTCTCTTTTGCTTAGAACACACTTTTTTATCTCCTCCATCTCTTAGAATTACTTTCTTGGGGCATTGAAAAGGTGCAGTGAATAGAGTACCAGTGCTGGAGTCAAGAGACCCTGAATTCAAATCCACTCTTAGATACTTAATAGCTGTGGGACTGTGGGCAAATCATTTAATTCCAGTTGCTTCTAAAAAATGTAAAAAAATAACTTTCTTTCCATTAGAACTTTCAAGTATCACTCTTTACATCAAGACTTTTGTGATTCTTTCAGATGTTAGTGCCCAAAATGTCATATATTTATGTTTTAATACATATATATATATATTTAACCTGAGAGATTTTAAGTTCCTTGAGGGCAGGACCTTCTTTCTTTTTTGTTATTATATTCCTAATGCACAGTGACTGGCACCTAGTAGACCTTTTGTAAAGACTTGCTGATTGATAGATTGATTCGGATATTATATGTCCTAAGGTTCCTTCCAGATCTGATATTCCATAATGATAGATCACATTTCTGTAGCACTTTAAGAATTATAGCACCACACAACAGCTCTGCAACACAAATAGAGTCTGTACAATTAGCTGCTAAGAGCAGAGAACAGGGTTATCTTTTATATAGTCTAACCAACAGACAATAGAAAAAAATAAGATAGAAGCAGGTGGCCAATCAGTGAGATTAATCAATAGATGACAGACAAAGGTTTAATTTAGTAGGTAGACAGGTTAATATGAACCCATCCAGGAGGTCTGAAGATTCAGGGGCAAGATTCCATTTTCTAGGAAGCAAGAAAAATAGAAACCCTTCACTTGTCATTTGAAACCCTTTACCATCTGCATCACTCTTACATACTTTCTCCCTTTCTCCCACTCCCTCTCCTTTTTTTCTCAGTCTCCGTCTCTCAATTTATCTTTCTCTTTTTGTTTCTCTGTCTCTGTCTCTGTTTCTCATCTCTGACTCTGTTTGTCTGTCTGTCTGTCTCTATCTCTGCCTCTCTCTGTCTCTCTTTTTTTTCTTTCTCTCTTTTCATCCTATCTTTCTAGTCTCATTCTAAAATACTTCCATGCAGACCATAGGAGTTTGAAACTTAATAACTAAGTAAGATAGAGGCACTGAAGATTTTTGAGCACAGGGAGGACATGACAAGAGCTCTGCATAAGGAAGATTAGCTTGGCAGCAATGTGAAGGATACAATATAAGGAAGAAAGGAGTGAGACTAGTGAGCTATTAGGAAGCTATGAGAGTCATCCAGGCATATGATAATGAGAGTGTCCTAGGATAGCATCAATAGGATTAGAGATGAAGGGCTGAATAAGAGCAATACTGCAGAGATGAAACTAATAACATTTAGTAATTGATTGACTATGAAAGATGAAAGACAAGAAATTGCTGAATATAACTCCAAAATAAAGAGCAATGGAGATGAATGAATGGGACTAGAAAGAGAAGTTTTTAGGGAAAGATGATGAATTTATAAAGTTCTGGACAAAATGAATACTTGGTGAGGTTTGGGGTAGAAAACTAACTTTTCCAGTTACCTCTCCCACCTTTCTTTACAAGGAATCTTCTGAGACTGGCCTGAGGCAAGAACCAGAAATGAAGTCCTCTTAGAAATAATAGCTCAGGTTTCTATCAAGCTTTAAGTTTCTTATAGTCTATTATACCTGTTATTTCACTTAATTCTTACAAGTTTGTGAAGAAGGCAATGTGAGTAATATAATTCCTATTTTACAGGTGAGGGCTCTGAGGCTTGGGAATGAAACTGATTTGCCTAAGGTCATAGTTTATGTCAGAGACAGGAATCAAACCCAGTGCAACTCATGTTTTCTTTGCCATTCCACATGGCCATTAAGTGACATAATAGGGAGAGTAATGTTGGGTAGGATAGCAAAAAAAGATAAAGGTATGCTTGTTTGGTGTGTGTGTGTGTGTGTGTGTGTGTGTGTGTGTGTGTAGATTGTGAGATCCTAAAAATTGAAATTTAATCTCTTAAAATTGGGATAGGAGAATTTTAATTGAATATAATATGCAATAATGGATAGTATGGTATAGTGGGCTTGCATTGAAGTCAGTAAGGCATGCTTACAGGATTTGCCTTTGGTCGATCGTTGTCCTTTCTTCTCACAGAGATCCAAAATGACATCATATGTTAGAGTCTAATTATAGTGTGTCCCATTATGGCTGATCAGACTTATAGGAGTTTGGATGCTTTGCCACAAGTAGGTCACAAATAGTCCATACAAACAGTTGGGATGGTTTCTCTAATTCTGCACATCTCGTGTTTCTTTGGGCTAATTCAATTCTGCTTTGCTCACAGAGCACAGTACCCTCTCTGATGAGGGCATGTCATGCTGTGCAGTCCTGTGCCAGTGTCTCCCATATCATATAATCAGTTCTAAAGTTCTTAAAAGACACCTTGAGAGTGTCCTTGTAATGCCTTTTCTAACCACCTTATGAGCTCTTGCCCTATGTGACTTGTCCATAAAATAATTTGGATAAAAGAAAATAAAAATGATTTGCTTCTGATACATCTTAGATAGCTGCATGAGCATGTTGTTATTTGCTAGTTTATTCTTATGCAATTCTTTGTGACCACATGGATTTTTGTCCATGGGTTTTCTTAACAAAGAAAAGTTGCCATTTTTCTCCATTGTGTTCCCATTTTGCAGATGTACAACAGAGGTAAATAGAGGCTAAGAGGCTTGTCCAGGGTCACAAGCTAGTAAGTGTCTGAGGTTAGATTTGAATTCAGATGTTCCCAACTCCAGGTCTGTTCACTGTACCACCTAGTCGCCCAATATTAAGCATGGCTTTATAATCTCTCAGTGCTATGATGCAACTCTCTAAAGTTAATGGTTACAGAAGAGTTACTAATCTTCATCAATGGAGAGAATTTCCACAATAGAAGCTCTTTATATCTAAAGAAAAGATAAATCTGCATAACAGTAAAATATACTACAGGATTTTATCAAACATTTTTGAACAAGGAAATAAGATGATAATTACTATATTGCTCTAGATATATATCACATTTCTCTACAAATCTATTTTGTAACCTATGTGGTTTGTAATATGTCTAATACTCATGTGTGTACTAATATGTATATTTTTCATATCCTTGCAATCTCATTTTAGATTTGTACTTATATTTGAAGATGTCTGTATTTGGATCAATAGAGTAATTTAATCACAATATACCAGATTGACTGGAGAGGAAAAAAAATATAGACAGAGGCACCAATCAGGGGGAAGATAATGTGGCTGCCTAGAGTCAGGAGGAATGGAAATGAGGGGATAGATGAGAGAGGTATCCCAAAGGAAAGGTTAAAAGGTTTGGTGACTGATTCCACGTGTAGGGGAAGGAAAGGGTAGAATCAAAGAATCAGAACCTTGATGCTAGAGGGCACTTTAGAACACAATCTACACAATTGAAAGTCAAATTTGGAAGAGATGTTAAGATGTAAGTTATATAATGTCAGATCTGAAAGGGTCCTTAGAACATGAGCCATGGGGTTTTTAGAGATGAAAGGGACCTTAGGGATCATGTGATCCAGCATAGTAATCTTTTCTGAGACCTGGAGAGATTAAGGTCAATATTATTTAGCCAATTAATGGTGGAGCTGGACCTTAAAGAGCCCAAGTCCTCTTGTGCTTGATTCGATGTCATTATTCCTTAAACACCTAGCATTTCTTGAATGAATATGTCCAGTCCAATACATTGTAAGAATTCTGTAGTTAAGAATCAAATACAATGGCTAAAGTTGGATATATCTTACTGATTGATTCATCCACATTAAAAAATTACCAACTGTTAAAATGTGGATATATTTTCAAAGCAGATAGACTTCCAAATTGTTGAAGCTTCTGAGGTTTCAATCCTGGGCTAATGGACCACTGATTTGGTGACAGGGAGACATAGAAACAGGGAAGTTGGGGGCAGTTGGTAACTGATTCCATGTATAGGAGAAGAAGAGGGAAAAATGAAAGAATCAGAACCTTGATGCTAGAGGGCACTTTAGAACACAGACTTGGATCTCAGCTGAGAGGAGCAGATGAGGGCTTGTGGACATCATTGGGACAGAGAAAAGAGCTGAGCTCCCTTCTGTTAATACCATTTTTTTAAAGGTATCTAAACTGAGAATGTGAGTGTTTCTGTGTCCAAGACTATGAATCGATATCCCATTTCCCTCTGAGTTTACACAGTTGCCCACAGGGCTATTCCTGATGGAAGGGTGGATAAAACCCTGCATATTTGTTGTGTTACAGAATAATGAGTTTCCCAAATGGGTCTCACATTTTTTTTCAATGGAAGTCCTTGGTAAATTATATGTAGAGAAGAATTTGCTTTATGTAAAATTCATTATTCTTCAGTCCCTTTCCAGGATATCAGACAAGAATCAAGACATGTATCCTCCCTTTATTTTCCCCAATGATGTCATGAGGATCAGTTCTCATCCTGTGCTAAATCTGTCAATCATTGGCATATAGTGGGCAGGAGACCAGTGTCTTGTATTGGAAATATATGAAAGTAGTTGGCCTGGACCACTTGATGTTTCTAAATGCGCACACGTGTGTGTGTGTGTGTGTGTGTGCATATGCCTGTAGGTTTGCATGTCAGTCTGCATTTGTATCAGATCCAAATACCTATCCAATAACCAGTAAGTCTACAATGCATGTTCTCAAAAAGGATTAATTCTGAAGATCCTGATACATCTATAATTGGCCTCTGATCTACTGAATAGCTATTAGCATAATATAATAGGGATGAGGTGATTACATTAGTATTTTTGTCCTGAGCTGTCAATAACCCCAACATGGCCACATCTATTCTGGAGTTGTGGAAAATCAATGAGAAAAAAGTGGTCCATGGGTTAAGTATGAATGAATTGTAATATGGCAGTCAAAAAGTGAATGTGATCTTAAATTGCATGGAGAGAGATGGTCTCAAGAAATAAGGAGAAAATAATCTTGCTGTATTCTGTCCTCATCAGAGCACAACTAGATTAAAATGATTAATCTTGAACATCACATTTGAGGAGGCATATTGATAAGGAGGAAAAGTTCCAGAGAAGAAAATCCACTGGATGACAAAGGACATTGAGTCCATGCTGTATGAGAATTGCTTGAAATAAATGGGATTATTAGTCTAGTGATAAATTAGCCTAGAGAAAAGGCTATTTGGGGTGAGAGGGCGGGTTTAATGATTGCCTTCGGATACTTGAAATTCTGTGGCTTGTTCTTGGCTTCCAAAGAATTGGTTTGGCAAAAAAGGATGGGAGTTGAAGAGGGATATTTAGTTTAATATAAGGAAAACAAAACTACCTTCCATAACCACCCTAAAGTGGAATGGGCTCTTTTATACCTTATTCTCCTCCATGGTCCCTGTGATCCAGTGACATTAAAACAATCAGACCCAAAAAGATGTCTTCCAAGCAGCGTAAGCCTGAATTCCTTGCTATTCCCTATTGCAACTTGTGGAGATTTTAACTTTCTCACATACTAGAATTCTTCCTAATTATCTCCATCTCCTGGTCTCTTTGGTTTTTTCAATTCTTAGCTAAAAGCCTACTACCTTCTATAACAAGCTTTTTCTGAGGCCCTATAATCTTAGTATCTTCCCGTTATTATCTTCATTTTATCCTATATGTATTTTGTTTGTCAATAAATGTCCCCCATTAGAATGTGAGATCTTTGAAAGCAGGGGATGATTTTTTGTTTTTGTTTTGGGGTGCTTTTGTCTTTCTTTGTATTCCCATACCTTAATACAGTAATTAATATATATTAAAGACTTAATACATATTTGTGGATGGAAAGATTCTAACTAGAGTTATTTCTTCAGCAATTGGATGATAATTTGTTAGTTGTGTTATATAGTTGAGAAAATTTTCTTGGGACATTCATTGGACCTGATGGTCACTGAAGTGCCTTAAAATTCTGACATTCTATGAGACTGAGTGAGGGAAGAGAATAATCAACCAGGGCTCTAGAAAATAAGTGTCAGAGAAGTTTTTTGGCATTTTCCTGGATGATCCTATGTACTTTGCTGATGGTTCCTAATTTCCTGGAACTACTAGCTCCTGAGAGAAGGATAACATATTGGAAAGTTAGGAGGTGGGGGAGGGAATGTGATGGTGTGATAACTTAGGAGAGAGAGGCTATGGAGAGAAGGTATAGAGAAGATGGTCACCATGGTGGCAAATACCCTCCTTGTGTCATGTTGAAACCCTTATAAAAGATCCTCATTGCCCTGTGAGAATTACAGCTCTATTTTATTCCCAGTCTAGTCCCTTGATTTAGATTCCAAATCTCTCATCTACTTAGTATGTTGGTCTCTTTGATCTTCTGTTCTTACCCTTTACTAAGATTTTCCCAATACATGACTCAGGTACTGTCCCTCTGTTCTGGAGACTGTCACCTTGTAGCTATGAGATATTGCTTCATTTCTGGCCATGAGTGAGAACTCTACTTATTCATGAAACTTTCAAGAACCTAGTTTCCTGCTTAATTCTCTTTCTCATGGATCTGTATTTCTCTCTATATATGTGTTCACACATGTCATGGATCTCTATCTTTGTATATGTATATACACACAAGCATCTATCTCTCTATAAGTATATATTGCGTTTGTTTTATTATATATGCTACATATATGTATATATATATGATGTATATAAGCAAATATACCCATGGGTATATATGTAAATGCATAAATAAGATACAGTATATCTTAGGTCTTGGGCTTATACATTTTTTTATTGAATATCCTTTTCTTTTTTAAAAGTAATAACTTTTTATTTTCAAAATATATGCAAAGATAGTTTTCAACATTCACCCTTGCAAAGCCTTCTGCTTCAAATTTTTTCTTACTCCTTTCCCTTTACTCCCTCCCCTAGATAGCAAGTAACCCAATATATATTAAATATGTGCAATTCTTCTATACATATTTCCACAATTATCATGCTGCACAAGAAAAATCAAATCAAAAAGGAAAAAAAAAAGAGAAAGAAAAAAGCAAACAACAACAAAAAAGTGAAAATACTATGTTGTGATCCACACTCAATCCCCATAGTCCTCTCTGTAGATGCAGATGGCTCTTTCCATCACAAGTATATTAGAACTGGCTTGAATCATATCATTGTTGAAAAGAATTGGGTTTGCATTTGCATATCATTTGAAGTTATTTGAACTTTGGTGGGGCATTTGGGAGTAAAGTAGGACACTTCTTCCTTAGGTCCACCCTCAGTGAGATTATAGGCGCTAATCTATAGTCAATCTGAAGTTTTTCACTGGGTAAAGAGACTTAAAGGTCTCATCTACTGAATCACCATCTTTCCTTTAAAGCCTAATTCAGATATCACATCATCCATGAAGCCTTCTCTGGTGATCCAGATTGTAATAATCTTTCTCTTCTTAAACCTCATTTTTTTTTGTTGTTCTGCCCTGTTCTTAAGTACTTATCATGTAATATCATGTATTTTAATCATCAAGAATTAGATGTAATATCCACAAGGGTATAAGGCCTTTTCTGTTCTACACTTAGTGTTTCCCTATTGCTTAGCACAGGGCTTTATGCACAGTGGACACTTGATGTATGTTTGGTGATTTGTTTCAGAGTCAAACCAATTCTCCCTTTGCCTTTCTCCAAAGTAACCAGATAGATCCAGCAAGGAGACAATTGCTAGGGTGAGTGTATATTCTCTTCCCCACCAAGGCACATGGAGGCTCCCTGGCTACCAGTTGACCAGACAGTAAGCATCCAGTTGAAATGTATATCCTTCCTAGCTAATATCAAAGGCTAACAGTAAATCCTGGTATCTTGAAACATTTTTCCTATTCTCCTTTAAAAGTCTATTCTCTGCCTCTGTTAAAATCTTCCTCTGATGCCTTATAAATTTAAGAGGTCATCAAAGAATCTTAGAGCTGCAAGGGACCTTAGAGGCAAGCTAGTCTTTAGGGCATCTAGGTGGTATAGTAGATAAAGAGCTGTGTATGGAGTCCCTGATTTCCAAATCTAGACTCAGACACTTCCTAACTGTGTGATGCTGGGCAAGTCATTTACTTCTGTTTGCCTCAGTTTCCTTATCTGCAAAATGAGCTGGAGAAGGAAATGGCAAATCGCTCTAGTATCTTTGCCAAGAAAACCTCAAATGTCATGGAGAATGGTACACAGCTGAAATGAACAAGAAGAAGTCCAGAAAAAAGAATTTTCAACAATATCCCCAATCAGGAGTTATCTAGCCTTTGCTTGGAGAACTTTAGTAACCAAAAACATTACCTCCAAGAAAGCACATTTGACTTTGAGATAATGCTAATTATCTGTAGCCTCATCAATCCCTCTCCCTCTTTCATTTGACAGCTTTTCTGATAGTCAGAGATAGTCTCATCCTGGCTCTGCCACTTAATAATCATATCACTTTGGGTGAGTTATATCACTTATAATAATCTCAGTTTTCACACCTGTAAAATGAAACAGCATAGCATAGAAGCAAAACCACCAGATTTACCTTCAGATAACTTGGCTTCATCCCACAATTCTGCTATTTACTGTCCATATAACTGTATGTGTGTTTTCAATTGATGCCCCAGAGAATTTACGCTGATTTTATTGGTAGTTTTATAGAGTTTTAAAGCTATTTTATTCAACATATGCAAGTTAATGTAACCAACATTTACTGTATGGAGAAACCCTTTACTGAGTTCCCATGGTATGGGACCTGAAGGAAAGGATTTAAGGAACTCTTAGATTCTGCTTTCATAGCTACATCAGTGTAATGAGTTAATTAGATTAATTCATTGTCATTTTAGAAAGCAGGGAATGGATGCCTTCTAAAAAGATGAAGTATAGGATAAGAGATCATAGAGGTATAAGAAGAGAGAAAAAATAGTAAAAATAAACCTTTGGGAGCTGACTAAGGAAAAAGAGGCTAAGTGAATCCCCTTGCTCTTGAAGCTTCGCTTTGCACATTGAGGAATAGGATAGAGTGAGTTTTGGACCATAAATCTGGCATACCCTCCTATTTTACAGAGAAGGCAGCAGACACCTAGAGAAAAAAAACTGACTTATTCAAAGCCACACAACTGATATCCAGCTCTCCTGAGCCTCAAACATCATGTATAGATTGATGAGAGAATAGAAAAAAAGGGGGATACACTTTAACAACCTCAAGGCACAAACCTGTTTGAAAGGCAGGAAAAACCAAACCAAATCAAAACTTCCAGTCGGGTCTCTTCTTGTTTGAGGATATTTCTCCAGTTTGCTTTAGGTCGCCAATCATGTTCATGCAAATCTCTTTTTTCCTATCTGCCCCCTTCCTCTTCATTTAGTAACCATAAGAAGAGGGTGCCCCTGGACTTAACTATTAGTTTACAATCTTTCTTTCCTTGTTTCCTCCCTAGTAAATGGTAGTCTCACAGTCCTGGGATATTTTGTGTGCGTATGCAAATGTTTGCTAATACATACATCTCTTTAGAAAAGCATTAGTCCATCTCACATACTTTGAAAACAAAACAAAATAAAATACCAGTACAATTCAGTACAAAACCACTGGTCATTCTAGAATTGATAATCACTGGTGATTAAAATACACTAGGACCCACCTTCCATCCCAAATCTAATTGAAATCTTGCAGTTCCAAGATTATTGGTTTCATGTTCTAAGGCCACTTTCAGCACTAATATCCTAACGTTCCATGATATAAGGCTCTTTCTACCCTAGTTCTAGCCATTTATGAATGAAATAAATTCTTGTACATTTGTTGAACCATTTCATAACTTTGTAGTCATATCTCATATTTCTTTCAGGTCTATTTGAAAGGATAAGGGTTGCTGGTCTACCAGCAGAGGGTTCTCAGTGAAGGAAAAAGAAGGGGATGCATTCTGCTGGTTCTCAAATAGAAAAGAGATAAAAGGGATATTAAGAATTGGCATCCAATTACGCTGCTGAATGGAAGCCGTAAAGCCTTATATAAATGTTTAATGTACAGAGGACAGACACTTATTAGCTCAGAGGTTTATTCAGGTCACATTCCCAGAGCCCTGCAAGGACTGAGACCACACTCTGTTCCTTGCTATGCCCAGGCACTGTGCCCTATTTTAGGGACGATTTTTGGCATCCTGGGTATGATATGGGGTCTAGGCAGGTCTTCTGATTGCCCTAAGGTCCTGAGTTTAGGATTTTACTCTGGTTGCAGTAAAGTAAGGGTAGGGAGAGGGGGAAATCTTAGAGAGTGGAAGATTGATGACTTCTTGAATTTATGCAGTATGCCTGGGGTCTTTTAAATATTTCTGTAATTTTTAGAGTCTTCCTAGTCTAGAACTCTATTCCTTATCCTTGAAGGCCTGCCTCAAGCCTCACTTCTCTGAAGCCTGCTCAGATCACTTTAGTCTAATATCTGAGTTCACCTATGAGACTCCTGCCCTTTCCTCCATCCTCACCCGCTCGGTGTGGAGGAGATGGCATTGATAAGTGCCATTGATTTTTTTATCCTATTGCCAATAGGATAAAATATACATTCTTCAGCTTGACATTTTAACCACCTTTTCTGCTTGCCCTTTTCAGTACTGTGAGGGTGGGATGGGTCAAGTTTGACCTTTCCAGCAGCCTCACTGTACTCTCCTGCCTATGAATTTCTACAGGTGCTCCCCCATGCTGAGAACACATTTTCTTCCTATGCCTGCTTGTTGAAAATTTCCTCTTCACAAGGCTCCTATTAGGTGCCATCTTCTCCATGTAATTTTGCTTGTCCTCCCTTTTGAAGAGGATCTTTCCCTCTTCAGTCTCCATCGTTTTCTCAATTGCTCTCATCACATTTGATGTTTTATCGCAATTATTTGGGTAAATGGCCTATCACCAGTAGCATAATACAAACTCCTTGAAAGCAAGAGTAGCATTTTTTTCTTTACATTTTTTGTATCCCTAATCAATCAATCCTCATTTATTAATAGCCTAGCACAGAGGGGGCACTTTATAAATTTTGTTGACTTAAAATTAAGATGAATTAATATAAATAGGGAAAAACATCTTTAATTAAGGAACATGAGTATGGTAATTTTCAGAGTTATGGTTTGGGAGAGAAAAGGGAATTCTGTGCCTTAACGAGAATAAAAATTACAGATAAGCCAATCAAAAGAGTTAGACAGGAGAAGGAATGATAGAAATCATCCTAAATTAGAAAAGTTCACAACCATATGGAGCCAGAGGATCTTGATTCAAATCCTACATATCCTGAGAACTTACTGAAAATTTAATTTTAATGACATACATAGAAAAATACAATCAGAGTGAAGGTAATGGCAAGAGTGCTGCCTTTGGTAGAAAGAGGACCTGTGTTTGAATTCTTCCCTTGGCATTTTTTTGGCTGTATGACTCTTGGAGCTTTGGTTTTCTCATTTGTAAAATGAGAATAGTAATAATTTACCACCAAATGTTGTCAGAAGAATCAAAAGAAGAGATGTTTTCTGTAAGCCTTACAGTGCTATTTACATTTAGCTATTTTTAATATTATCTATTTGACTTTGAACAAGTTATTCACTTTCTGGGCCTTAGTTCCTTATCTGTAAAATGAAGGTTGAGCTAGAGGACTTCTAAATTTACTTTCAGGTCTAAGTCTGTGACCCTAAGATGAACAGGTGGGGAAGAATACATTAGGAAGAGGAGTATGCTGGGATAATGGTTTGCTTCATCTCTCTAAGAACAGCAACCAAATCAATACTATCGTTCTTGGAAATATGTCTAAATCATTTATCTTAACTACTTTAAGCCCATTCCTTCTGACTCCCTAATCCAAAACCTTGTTTCTAGGTCATCACTCCCTTAAATATTAAAATGGAAGCTCTTGGAGGTCTAAGACTGTCTTGTTCATGTTTGTATCCACAGTGCTAAACAAACTATCTAGCACATTTTGTTATTGTTGAGTCGTTTTTGTGTCCCATTTGGTCTTTTCTTGGCAAGGATATTGGGTGGGCTTGCCATTTCCTTCTGCATTAATGGTGAGGAAACTAAGGCAAACAGAATTAAATAACTTAACAAAGGTCACACAACTAGTAAGTGGCCAAGGCTGGATTTGAAATCACGAAGAGAAGTCATCTTGAGTCCAGATCTGGCATTCTATCTCATATATCACTTAGCTATCCATCTGGCACATAATAAGCATGCAATATTTTTTTCTCATCATCCATACATCTACCCATTCATGCATCCATCCATTTTTTTTTAATTCTCATGAGACACGAGAATATCTGAGAATGCATTCTTTTATGGCAGTAGCATATTAACGATCCCCTCTTCCTCTGTAGCACTGGCTTTGCCATGGGGCCCAGAAACCTTCCTTTTCTGACTGTCTAAGGCAAGTGTGAGATAATAAATGTTTAACAACCAGCTCTCTGAGAAAAATGCACAGCAAAACACATTTTAAAGTTTAATCTGTGTTGTTAAAATTTTCTCCATCACTTTCTTAAATCTAGACAATCAGCAAAATGATAAATCAAGCCCCGATTTGTAGTATTTGCCAATTTTGGAGATATAAGTGCTCACACTGAAAATTTAAAGATTTACTTTCTTAAGCTGGAATGAGATGTCTCCTGTACATATTTTCCATACCAAAGGAGCGGGCACTTGATTATTTTTCACTTTCAAGGCTTTAGTAATTCAGGGTTTTTAGTAATGTAATTGCATGGATTAAAAAAAAAAAACAGTGCTTTTTCCACCTATGTATGTCTCAGTATTTCAGTGCTATGCACTGACTTTAGGTTTCTGACTCAGATATTTACTACCCATATGAAGTTGTATAAGACACAAACTCCCTGGTCTTCAGTTTCCTTATCTGCAAAATAAGGCTATCATAAAACAAGAGATGACCCCTTTTGGATTGGGATCTGTCATCCCACAAGAAATCTATAGAGTTGGTTTTTTTTTTTTTTTTTGAGTTCGCTATGGCCAAATCTACTTATCAAATGGTGATGATTAGTGCTTTGATGATGAATTTTCTTCTTCTAGCCTAAACTCTTGATCCTCAAAAGAAAAGCTCAGAATCCTTTATTGGACCAAAACTGGTCCTGGTACTGGGTAGAGCTTGTGCTTCTTAGCAATAACCTTGGGTCACCATTACACTATCATGAAGCATCGCAAGAGGGTGTGAGTGGAGATAACTTGTACTCTAATTTTTATAATGAAAAGCAAGCTGGATCTGGAATCAGAGGACCTGAGACTAGATGCTGATTCTGCTATTCAATTCATGAGGGATCTTAAACATATCCTTTTCTGTGGGCTTCAGTTTCTAAACTTAGTTTCTGTAAAATGAAAGGCTTAGTTTAGATGGTCCCTAAAGTTCTGTCAAATGCTAGATCTATGATGGGACTTGTGATTTAATTGATACAAGGCAATTTCAGTTGAGGAAATTCCCTTTACCAATATCAGCCCTTTCTCTGAAATTTATAGTCTTAGGGAGATGCCTAGAACATCAGTTCAAGTCTTCCTGATTTAGAGAAAAATATTCTGTCCATTCTATTGGGAAATGCTAACTTTGGGTTCATGAATTTGTTCTTTAAAAATGTTATGAAAATTATGTTTTAATATAATTGGTTTTCTTTACAATATCACACATTTTTTATTCATTTAAAAATATTATATCTGAGAAAGGGTCCATAGCTTCACCAGATTGCCAAAAGAGTCCATGTCACACAAAAAGGTTACATAACTGACTTTCAGATCTATGATGTTGTGTCCAATTATTTTACATGTGAGTGTTGTTCCAAGGGTATGTTTTAACTGCCTCATGAGAGCTAATTGTTTAATTTTCAGTATAAGAACTTATATCTTGGAAATCAGTAAATTAGGATTTAATGTATTATTTTGTTGAGTATCCAGACTTAAAAAATAATAGAGAAAAAATAATAGAGAAAATACTAATAATACAGATTAAATTCAAAGGTATGTTAAGTATGCATTCTTTTTCTTCTAGAGAGACAAGTTTTTAAACATATATCCCAGTAGCTCTAGTTGTTTCCTTCAAAAGACTCTGAGCTCCTTTAGGGCAGATATTATTTCATTTCCTCCATGGACTAGTACACAGTGATGTGTATCCAAGTCTATAGAATATAAAATTGAAAAGGATCTTTTTATTTTTATCAAATAAGTTAACATACATAAAGCACTTTGCAGACCTTAAAGTGCTTTTGTTGTTCAGTTTTTCTTTCCTTTTTCAGTTGTGTCTAACTCTTTATGACCCCATCTGGGGTTTTCTTGGCAGAGACATTGAACTGGTTTGTCATTTCCTTCTCCAATTCATTTTACAGATTAGGAAACTGAGGCAAACAGGGTTAAGTGACTTGCCCAGGGTTGCACAGCTAGTAAGTGTCTGAGGTCAGACTCATAAAAATAAGTATTCCTGACTCCAATCCTGGCACTCTATTCAATATGGCACCACCTATTTGTCTTATTTAAAGGGCTAAATAAATACTATTGTTATCATTTTTATGTTGCCTAGCACCTCCGAGATGCCGAGAAGTGAGATGACTTTTCCAGCATCCCTTTAGGAGCAAGTAGCATAGGCAGATTGGACATACCCAAAGCCTCTGCCTTCAAATTCCAGTCTTTTCCATTCTGCCTCTCAACAAATACTTGTTAAATTGAAGGGCTGTCATGTGAAAGAGGGATTAGGCTTGTCCTGCTAGGGCCCACAAGGCAGAATTAGGAGTAGAGGGAGAAAATTGCAGAAAGGTAGATTTAGGCTTGTGAAAAGTAAAGCTGCCTAATCATGGAGCTTCCCCACAGTGAAACAGACTGACTGGGGAGGGAGTGGAGGTATGGGAGAGAAGGCTGCATAAGTGCTTGTGGGGGATCTTGTAGGGGACATTTTTAATGACATATAGATTGACTAGGATGGCTTCTGAAAATCTGTGATTCTGAGGAGATTGGATAGGGACTGGTTATGGGATTCATGAGCCTCCCAGAGAAGGAAAGTCCCTCCACTAAGTTAGGGTGTTTTCTTCTCTGCTATTTATTGTCTTTAGTGAGATGCTGAGGGAGAAGTTATGTATTTATATAACCCTTTTTGCCTGACATCCAGCTTTATACAACTACAACTGTATGCTGAACACCTCAGATTAAAACATCCTATAGATATCTTAAATTCAACATGTCCAAAATCAGACCCATTATCTTATTTTTCATATGTCCCCTTCTCTCATCTCTCAACAATCAACCATCTTCTACCAGCTATCAACCTGATACAGGCTCTCCTCATCTCATACTTCATAGAGTCCCCCTGTACTCAGCCCAGAAATCCATGGAGTCTGGCCCTGCCTCTGGACAAATTTGGAAAATAACAGTAAAGAGGGATGAGTTTTATGGCCCCTCCTTGCAACCATCTTTCTGGGAGAATGTTGGATATGACTCTTAACAGATCTTATAGTTTCTGATAATTGCAGTAGTTTACATTTCTCTGCACCTTTAAAGTTCACAGCAATCTTGTGACATCCACAGCAACAAATGACCATTTCACAGATGAGGAAGCTGAGACCCAAAGAAATGAATGACTGTCTAAGGTCACACAGGGAGTAAGCATCATTAATGGATTCAAAACTTGGGTCTTCCTGGAATTGGGCCAAGAATTTAGAGCCAAAGATTTGGGTTGCAATTTCATCTGTCCCATGGTTTATCTGTACGTGTCCTGAGACAAGTCTTCCTCTCCATAAAATGAGGGTGTTGGACTATTCTGAAAGGTCTCTTTCAAGATTTTAAAGGAGGGAAAGGGACCCACATGTGCAAAAATGTTTGTGGCAGCCCTTTTTGTAGTGGCAAGAAACTGGAAATTGAAAAGATGCCCATCAATTGGAGAATGGCTGAATAAATTATGGTATATGAATGTTATGGAATATTATTGTTCTGTAAGAAATGACCAACAGGAGGATTTCAGAGAGGATTGGAGAGACTTGCATGAACTGATGTTGAGTGAAATCAGCAGAACCAGGAGAACATTATACACAGCAACAAGACTATACGATGATCAATTCTGATGGACATGGTTCTCTTCAATAATGATGTGATTCAAACCAGTTGTGCTGCGATGAAGATAGTCATATACATCCAGAGAGAGGCCTGTGGGAACTGAGAGTGAACCACAACACAGCATTTTAATGCTTTCTGTGAATATTTCCATGCATTTTATTTTCCTTCTTAGGTTGTTTTTTTCTTCTTCTCTTTCTAGATCTGATGTTTCTTGTGCAGCAAGATAACTGTATAGATATGTATACATGTACTGTATTTGTCATATAATTTATCCTATCTAGCATGTATTAGATTACCTGTCATCTAGGGGTGGGGGGTGGGGAGAAGGAAAGGAAAAGCTTGGGGAAAAAAAATTTTTTTTTTTTTTTTTGCAAAGGTCAATGTTGAAAGGTCACTCATGTTTTGTAAATAAAAAGCTTTATAAAAAAAAGAAAAAAAAAGGTCTCTTTCAGCTCTCAATCTCCTAATATCATAAGCCACTTTCTCTGGGGTTCATTACAATATATATATATACATATACATATATATAAATATATATATATACATATACATATATATATAAATATATATATATATATATATAAAAAATGAAAGGTTGGACTATAAGAACTTTATTCCATGGTCTTATGCCCCCAGACTCTAAATCCAAGACTCTTCTCCTTTCACAGCTCCCTTGCCTTTCTTTTCCTTCTGGGGAAAACTCTGCCATCTCAGAAAGAGAAATAGAGTTAAAGCCCAGTAGAAAGAGGTTGTCTCAGCATTGTTCTAATGGGTTATGTCCCATCATTAAATCCTACTTAGCTGATGGCTTTCTGTGAAAGGAATGCCAGCTAGGCGCAGGCGCCCTGAGAGGTCTATTAATCTTTCTGTAACCCCATTAACACCTCCTGCATATTTCCTGTGACAAAGTATTGGGAATTCCCACAGCCTGTTCAAGGGGGAACTATTTATCATGTATCAGCTGGGTCAGGAAGGGGAGTGGGTGCTGTGTTCACAGTGGAGGAGGTTGTTGGTCCACTACCTCCTGAACGTTCAGCAAAGGAAGAATGGAGGGGGAGAGGGAGGAGGAGTGCAGGGGAGAGAGTCGCTTGACCCCCAGGAATCTTATAACTCGACGATCATTACAATACAGTCACCTGTACTTTGCCAGCTCGAAATATCTATTCCCTTGAACCTGAGGTTATGCTGCCTTCCCTCCAGGGGATCCCTGGGAAAAAGAGATTTATTTTCCCAGCAATAATTGAGAAGCTCACTTTATTCCAGTACGGATCTTTCGACCACAATCAATTTCACATGCCATCATAAATACCGGGGGTCAGCCAGCCAGGCAGGACCAGGGCACTGGCAGGAGCTACTGACAGTGTTCCACTGGCATAAACAACAGAGGGAGGTGGCCCTGAGTGAGTGGAGCTATATAACAACATGTTCAAAGCAGATTTGAGTGTTAGGGTTTGTTTGTGTGTGTGTGTGTGTGTGTGTGTGTATGTGTCTGTGTCTGTTTAAATGGAATCTTTTTGCACATGTGTTCAAATGAAAAAAAAAACAAAATAAATCAAATCAAAACAAAACAAAACAAAAAAACTAGGCACACTGATACATTATTAACAGCTTGGCTCAATTCAGAAGGGAAAAAAACTTCCTAAGATTTTAAGCAAGGCCTAAATTGCATAGACAGCCCCTTTGAAAGTCTCCAATAATAATGCCTGTCAGCATCCCTCCTCCTCAAGGGCTTGGTCCCCCTTCTTTTTTAAGTCCGGCGGCTGATGAATTTGTAACTCAGCTGCTGTAATTGGCAGAGGGATGCAGGGATGCTCCGGGTTAGAAGCCCAGAGGCAGTGTGGGAAATGGCTCCTTTTGATGCTGGGATTGTTTGAGGAATTGTGAAGTCATGGGAAGGGGGGTGAGAAGTGGAGGCGGGATGTATTTGTTGCTTTATAGAGACTTTCCAGTTCTCTGGAAATGAAATGAAGAATTAAAAGAAAAAAAAAAACTCATCTGAAGATGATGTTGCTGGTTCTTAAATGTTACAGGAGAAATATGGGGCCTTTAATTCCTACTGACATTGAGAAGATAGGCAAGGCCAAAATAATACCCCCTCCCCATTCTTGCTTCCCTCCTCACAACTTAACTCCAGGGAGCTGAAACCATGCCATGCATCAAAACTTAGAGCAAAACTTCCATTAAGTCTTACCTTATTATTTCCTATCTGGAACCAAGCTTTCCTTTGCTGTGTACCCCACTTAGGATATGGTTCATAGAAAGGGTCATGGGACTGTAGAGTTTATAATAAGACCAGAGACATCATCTTGTTCAACTCCCTGCCTTCCCCTTCCCATTTTACATTCGAATTTATATCCAAATTCAATTCAATTAAATAAGCATGAATCACTTTCTGTATTCAAGGCTCTAGACTAGTACCAGAACTATGCAGACAAATAAGGCATACATCCCACTCCTAAGGGACTTAGAATGTCTTAAGATTTCTATCATGTTTGCTTATCTAACATAGTTCTTTACAGACATGCATGATAGTACAGAGAGTCAGAAGCAGAGGCAGCAAGGGAATGAAGGCTGGCTGGTCTGAACCACACCCCAAAATGGAAGCTTAAGAAGAACTCAATGGGAGAAGGAAATTGGTATTGCAGAGGGATGTTCTAAAGAAAGAAGGAAGCTGAGATTTGGAGATAAAATGAAAGCAAAGAAAGATCATAAGCAGAGGCAGAAGGAGAATGAAGGAAAAGTAGTTTTTTTTTTCTTCCCCAAAATGATGGCTCCTGGGAACACTCATCAGTGATAGAAGGAATCTGAGCCAAGGGCTAAATTCTCCACATTAGGCTGAACTTAAAGTATAACTTTTCTCTAACAATTCACTTTCCTCTAACTATGTGAAGATATTGTATATCTTCAATAGATGGAGAGATTAGACTAGAAGTCACTTAAGTCATCATGAAAAAGGGATAAATTGAAAGTTAGTGAAAGCCCAGATTGTAGAAAAGATTTAGAACCAAGATAAAACAGTGCAATCTTCCCTTTTCTGTGCAATCTTACTGCTAGAAATGAAGGCAGTCTCTGTTGGGTTTTGGGAAATGGATGAATTACCATGAGTTTGCTTAGTTTTAGTGGATTTTCATGCAAACATTTCAACAAGTGAAAGCTTTTAAGCATCTTCTGAATGAGACTCCAACATGAAATGAAAAGTTCATAAGACAAAATCAGAATAGTTAAATTCAAACCCTAACTACACTCCTAAATATCTCTGATTCTGGGTATCTCTCTTTACCTGAGAAAATGTACATGAGTATCCATCTCTATAAAATATGCAGGAGGAAGCTAGTAAAATAACTCATATTTCTATAGCACTTTACAGTTTACAAAGTACTTTCTTCACAACAGCAGTACAAGATGGGTAGTGTAGATATTATTATTCATAATTTTATAGATGAGAAAACTGAGATTCTGAAAGGAGAAGGTGGTACACCTGATCTTTGTGCAGCTCCATTCTTGGAGGTTGGCTTCAAGTTGATAGTTCCCTAAAGGGAACTGTGTGCTAAATATGCAGAGGGAGATATGACTCCTGATTGGTTGAAACAATGTGGAACAGAAGGTAAGTGCTTACCATAAGAAACTTATTCAGTTGGTTATAAATACTGAAAAGGATCTCCTTGGAAGTGAAGGAAAGAGAAAAACTTTTGAATGACAGTCTGAAGCCTTCTGATCTGTGGACATCTATGGGAGGCAGCCTTATCATGTACCTGATTCCAGAACCTACAATTCTAGAGAATGATGCAAGATCTACTCCCCTGGATGAGAGTGTTGCCCTTCTGGTTTGGGATAGGATTTTATTTTTCTCCCAGTCGAAGAGCTCACTTGCTCACATGCATTTTTTGGTATATTCTCTAGAGTGTCTACAATTTCTGTTTTATTTGGATAAATGGGTTTATGAACTATTTGCTGTTTGTAATACCTTTAGCATATCAATATCTGGTAGAAAGGTCTGGCAAGTAAAGGCTAAAGATCCTCCACTAGTTCCAGAGTAATCAGGAAAGTGGCTTTCCTTCAGGCCCACTGAATAGACCAGAGGTACTTGAGAGACGGTAGCATCCTTGCTCTGGAATTCTTGGATTCTAAGTTTACTGGAACCCAGTGCCCTACAAATAGATTTACTCTTAACAAATTAGGTATATCAACCAAGGCTGACATGCTGGGAGCAAAAACCAAACAATCCCTATTTGCTAAAGTGCCCTAAGTGGCAAGAGGAAGCTGCAGACACAGAGAAGAATTAAATGCTACCTTACAATGAAAAGAAAATTGAAGTGGCTGAGTAGAGAGCACATGAATGTAGAATAGATCCTAATGATTTCATTCTGAAATTGACAAGCAATGTCATCCCTGATTTGGCATCCCTGAGCATAAGACAGCAAGTTGGTAATGGTGGAAGAGCAGTGATGGGGAGGAGGGAAGCAATCTCCTGTGATTGCTGAATCTAGGGGGCAGGCAGTCTAGATATCAGACTTCTCTCACCAACAGAAGAGTAAAGTGGAGAAAGCATTGAACTCAGGAGACTTGGTTCCATTCCTGAATTGGGATCTAGCTAGATGTGAGGCCCTCGGCAATTGACTTCCCCTCCAAGGGCCTCAGTTTCCTCATCTGTCAAAATTAGAAGGGTGGATTAGATTATTTCTATATTCTGAAATTCCTTCTGGGTAAAGAATTTAATATTTGATAATCTATGGTCCTTTCCATTTCTGATCTTCTATGTTTTAAAGTTCTTTTCATCTCTCTGCATCTCTATTTTAGGGTCCCTTTCAACTCCAACATTCTATGTTATTATTATCATTATTATAAATACAATGATATCTACAAGCTTTCACATAATACTTTTAAGTTCTGCAAAATGCATTATCTTTGAATGTTTCCACAATTCTGTGAGATGGGTGTTATTGATATTCTTTCTTGTGAAGACTGAGACTAAAAGATTAAATGACTCGCCCAGGTTCACAGAACTAGTATAAGTTCATGGCAGAATCCACACCAATGTCCTGCTGACTTCAAGTTTCTCCATTAAACCCCATTATATTATGTGTTCTAAGACTCTGGTATTCTTTGAACCTTCACATTAGGCCAGCCATAGGAACTTCAGAGGCAGACATAGAAATTATCTATTTCTGTTCTTCTGCCTCCATCTCTGTCTCTCTCTCTGTCTCTTTCTTTCTGCCTCTTTTTGTGTCTCTTTGTCTCTGTCTCTTTCCATCTCTGTCTCTCTGCTTTGGTCTGTGTCTCCCTGTCTGTCTCTGTCTCTATCTTTTTCTTTCTGTCTCTTTATTTCTATCTGTCTGTCTCTGTCTCTCTCTTTCTGTCTCTATCTCTGTCTCTGTGTCTATCTTTTTGTCTCTATCTCTGTGTCTCTCTGTTTTTCTGTCTTTCTGTCTCTTTATTTGTCTCTGTCTTTCTGTCTCTGTCTTTCTGTCTCTCCCTGTCCCTCTCTCCCTCTTTGTTTGTCTCTGTATCTCTATCTTTTTGTCTCTCTTTGTCTTTCCCTCTCCCTCTTCCTCTCCCTTTCTCTGTCTCTGTTTGTCTCTCTCTGTGTGTTCTGTCTCTGTTTTTCTCTCTCTGTCTCTGTGTCTCTCTTTTTGTCTCTCTCCATCTCTATGTCTCCATGTCTGTCTCCCTCTCTGTTTGTGTGTCTTTCTGTTTCTCTATCTGCCTCTGTCTTTCTGTGTCTCTCCCTCTCCCCCTCCTCCTCTTTCTTTGTCTGTCTCTGTGTGTCTCTCTCTGTTTATCTCGCTCTGTCTCTCTCTTTTTGTCTCTCTCTGTCTTTCCCTCTCCCTCTTCTTCCCCTTTCTCTGTCTGTTTCTTCTCTCTCTGTGTGTTCTGTCTCTGTTTCTCTCTCTGTGTGTCTCTCTCTTTTTGTCTTTCTCCATCTCTATCTCTCTTTGTTTCTCTATTTCTGTCTCTTCATATCTGTCTCTTTTTTCTCTCTTTTTCTTTCTGTCTCTTTGTCTCTCCCTGTATCTCTCCCCGCTCTCTTTGTCTCTGTGTTTGTCTCTTTGTGTCTCTGTCCCTCTGTCTCTCTCTCTCTGTTTCTGTCTCTCTGGTTCTGTTTGGCTCTGTCTTTGTCTCTCTATCTCTCTTGGAGAAGAGGTAGTAGATTATGAAAGGTTAAAATGGAGTGGATACCTTCCTGGGACTTAATGGATCTATTAACAGATGAACTAATTGGGGACTGAGAAAAAAGCATCTTAGTAAAATTTCAGCCACCTCATCCTAGTTACAAGGATGGATGCCATAATCCTATTTATTATGCATTAAGCTGAATTTTTTTTTGAGTCATGTTTTTCTCTGGTCATAGATGGTACCAGCTGAACTACTCAACTTATTTACTTTAGAATACCTTCTTAGTCATCATTGAAAGACAGTGTTGTAGCAGCAAGAGTACTGAATTTTTAATCAGAGGATCTAGAATTGATTTTTGACTTTGCTATTCAGTAGCTGTGTGACCTTAGGCAAGCTAACTATTCTGGGCCACAGGCTTCTCATTAATAAAGTAAGGGGTTTGACCTATAATAGTGATTCTCATAGTGTAGTTTAGGGACCCTTAGGGGTTCCCAAATTCCTTTCAAGAGCCTATAAGTTCAAAACTTATTCTATAATAATAGAAGGGCAATTTAATTTCTAAAACAATAAATATTGAGATAATTCACATGAGCATAAGTTATTTGGGGTCCTTAATACTTTTAAAGAATAGTAAAAAATGTTTGAAAACAACTGAACTGGCAGAGCTCTAAGGCCCTTTCCAGCTCTGACTTTATGACTCTATGACCCCTAAAGCTCCTTCTAGCTTTCAGCCTTAGAAGTTCCTTGGCAGACACTGAGCACCATGTCGTGAGCTCCATAGCTCCAGGATGCAGCTCTCTCTATTTTTTTAAACCCATACAAGAAGGGGAAGATCAATTGTTTCCTTCTTGGCAGCCGGTATTCTGGGTTCCCTGTCAATCTTTCAGGGAAATGGATAACCTGACCATTCCATTAATCAGAAGATTTGGGAGATTAGTTCCTCCTTGAAGGCTGTGATTCAACTTGGCCATTTAAATTCTTGGTCACTTTCCAGGAAGGGAAACTGAATGCCTGGACCAGGCTAGATTCAGAAGTAAGAGTGGAAACCCACCCCAGTCAGGCCTTTGTTGTTGGGGCTTTTGGACTGACAGAAAAGGCTTCTTTATTGTTTTCTCTGCTGTTTTCTTATTTTATGCATTTGGATAGATAGGTCAGCCTCTTAAGCATACAGTACTGTCTCTTTGAGGTCAGACTATGAAGGACAAATCCAAAGACTTAAGTAACTTACTATAGTACACATGGTAGAAAATGAGTTGGTTTAGGAGTTAGAGAATCTAGGTCCAAATTCGATTCTGCTATTTATAAACTCTAGGATGTTGGACAAGTCCCTTTTGTCTCTGGCTATCAGTTTCCCTATCTGTAAAATTAAGGATATATTATAATGATAACTTTATATATTGCTTTAAGTTTGTAAAATGCTTTATGCACTTGATTTTAATTAACCTCAATACCCTGCAGATCATGGAATTATAGGTTATATACCTATAATCCCACACCGATAAACCTATTAGTATTTTATTTTTTCCCCAATAATATATAAAAACAATTTGTAATGCTTGTTTTTAAAACTTTGAGTTCCAGATTCTCTCCCCTTCTTCCCCCTAACATTGAGAATGCAAACTATTTGATATAAGTTATAAATGTGTGAAACTTGAGTCCCATCCACTCTTTTTAAAGATGAGGAAAATGGGACATAGAAAGGTGGTGATATACCTGAGGTCACACAGCCAGTATCTTACATGAGATTTGAATGCAGAGTCTTGTGATTCCATTATTCTCCAAGCCACTCCATCCTCTACAACATGCTGCCCTGTCAGATAGGTGCTATCATCCCCATTTTGTAGATGAGAAAACTGGACACAAACAATTAAATGATTTGTTTAAGGGAAGTCACTTATTCTCCTAGGATCTCAGTTTCCTCAAGTATGAAATGAGGTGTTTGCACTAGAGAGCCCCGAGGTCCTTTCCAGTGCCAAATTGAAGATCCCAAATGTCTGAGATAGGATTCAAAATCAAGTTTTTCTTGACTTCAGGTTTAGCATTTTATCCACTGTACCACTAGATGGTACTTCAGGTCCCTTCCTGAATTCTATGAGTCCCAGAAATCTGATGCCCCTTTTTTTCCTGGGGAAAGGATCACTAGAGCAGATTTCAGCCCTCTTACCTTCGTTCCCAATCTGCTTCCTCTTGCACCACTTTTTTAACCCTGATTGTGAGATATTTCCTTCAGGAAATTAGAAAGCCTGATGCACCTCAGAGAGAAGAGCTATAAATATGCATGAAGTACGTGTGTGTGTGTGTGTGTGTGTCTATGTCTGTGTGTATGTGTGTGTACACTCATTGCTTTCTTTTCCAATCTCTGTGTTTATTGATGTAAATACGGAAAGTCTACTTTTCCTCTACTTGTTCAACAAGTTAATTCAATTTGAATCCTGTCTTCCAAACATATGGTTCTCAACTGTTTATAACTCTCTCTATCAGCAGCAGAAGGTACAGTTTCCCAGACACTGTGCCTTTGAATCCTCCCTTAGGGGTACATTTATCACTCTTTGGTAGAGACCTGGTCACAAATTTGGAAAATCTGATATAGTCTAGAGTTTATTAGTATAGGAACCCAGGGGCACAATGACAGAAAAACTGACCTATTTTAATTGGACTTTCTAATTCTACCCTGGATTAGCTGTGTGACCTTGAGAATGCTTTCATCTCAAAGAGACCCTTCAACCCTAAATCTGATGATAAATTGTTTTCCTAATGATTTTCCAACATGTAAAACAAAAGGCTCTGATAAATAACCTCCAGGGAGCTGTCTAGCTTCAATATTTTAGACTCTTTAAACATCCTTCCACTTGTAACATTCTAAAGTCTTGTCTAGCACTAGTATCTCATAATAGTCTAGAGCCCAATCTATTTGACACTTTGTGTTCTGTCTCTTCCTTTTCCAGTACGCTATAGTTTTTCTTTCTTTCTTTCTTTCTTTCTTTCTTTCTTTCTTTCTTTCTTT
>JAJPUD010000713.1:108259-155656 GCA_023553655.1 Myrmecobius fasciatus
TTTCTTTCTTTCTTTCTTTCTTTCTTTCTTTCTTTCTTTCTTTCTTTTGCTGAGGCAATTGGGGTTAAGTGACTTGCCCAGGTCACATAGCTAGGAAGTATTAAGTGTCTGAGGCTAGATTTGAACTCAGGTCCTCTGACTTCAGGCCAGCATTCTATTCACTGCACTATCAAGCTGCCCTCAGTATTTTATTTTTAAATTCCTTTCTAGCTAGGATAATCTAGATTCTATGTCCTAAAGATCCTTCTACCCCCAACATTCTAGATTCTATGTCCTAAAGCTCCCACCAACTCCAAAAATCTAGATTTTATGTCTTAAAATTCCTGCCAGCTCTAGTAATCTAAATTCTATGTCCTAAAGCTCCAACAACCTAATTTTTTTAGCCCTTCTGCCTGACAACTTATATTCTGTGTTCTAAGCTTCCTTCCATCTTTGATACTCTTATCTTCTAAGACCTCTTTCAGTACCAATGTTCTGACTGAAGTAATAGCTAACATTCATCATAATAGACAACATTTATGTAGTACCACTTGAAGGTTCGCAAAGGGCTTTACAAATATTGTTTCACTTGATCCTCACAATTATCCTGGGAGGTGGGTACTGTTATTATGCTTATTTTACAGAGGAAGAAAGGGAGGCTTGCAGAAATGAATGGACTTGCTCAGGATCATACAAGTGTCTAAGAAGAAATTTGAAATGAGGTCTTCCTGACTCCAAGTCCAACAATCTGTCCATTACACTGAGCTTTCTTCCTTTAAGAACCTTCTGTGTCTGACATCCTGTGTCCTCTGACTCTGAGTAGTTTGTTTTATATAGTGTCACAATTATTTTTGTAAGGAATGAAAAAAGCATTTATTGAGCAACTGCTATGTGCTAATGTTTTATAAATGTTGTTATTCTATCCTTTGAAGACCAAAATGATACTATGATATCAGGGTCAAGTTACATTATGTCCAGTTATGGCTGATCATAACGATATGACCTTGAAAGGCTCTACCACAGGTAAGACACTAATGGTCTGCATGACCATTTGGGAGAGGGTTGTGTCTAAATTTGGGCATCTCATTTTTTAAGCTGCCACTATTCTGCTTTGTTCATAGAGCACAGTGCCTTCTTTGATGTAGTGATACCATGCTGAGTGGTCCAATGTCTCCCATGTCTCATAATTGATTCATACTTCTTCAGAGAAAACTTGAGAGTATCCTTTTATCACTTCCTCTGACTTCCATGTGAGCATCTGTCGTGTGAATTCTCCAAAAAATAGTCTTTTCAATAAATGTACATTTGGCCCATTGCAGTTGTGTTCTCCACAGTAGAGTCTGAATGCTTGACAATTTAGCTTGAGAATTAATCTCAGTGTCTGGTACCTTATCTTGCTAGATGATTTTTAGAATTTTTCTAAGACAATTCAAATGCAAGAGATTCCATTTCCTGGCCTGTTGCTGGTATACTATCTAGATTTCACAGACATACAACAATGAGGTCAGCACAATGACTCTGTAGAATTACAGTTTGGTAGTCAGCCTAATACATCTTCTCTTCCCCACATTCTTTCATAACCTCCCAAACACTGAGCTAGCTCTGGCAGTGCATGTCAATCTGTCAGTGTGGATGTCCCTGGAAAGTATTCTGCCAAAGTAAGTGAACTTATCCACAGCATTCAACATTTCCCCATTTGCTTTAACCAATGGTTATTAAGCACCTACAAACATATTATCTCCTTTGATTCTTACAACAGTCCTTGGAGGGAGGTGCTATTATTATCCTTATTTTGCATTTGATGAAACTAGGGCAGAAAGAGACTAAGTGATTTGCCCTGGATCACATGGATAGTTAAGTGTCTAAGGCCAGGTTTAAACTCATATCTTCCTGACTCCAAGAACAGTGCTTTGTCCACTATTCCACCAAGTTTCCTACATCAGATAAACTGTGTACAACAGTCAATAATATGGAGATATTTTTTAATTGATTTGGACATCATGAACAGAGGACCAGATAACTCAGGTCAAAAAATTGCAAATCATTTGGAATGCTTTCAAACTTGTTTAGATGGAATAGATAAATGCAAAATCATTATTCTCTTTGCACAAAGACAGAAGGGCACATAGTTTAGAGAGATATTGTAAGGGGCATGCTTTCCTTCATCATATAGATGCTCTGATGGATTCTATGGGGATATTTAAGGACTTTTCAGTGCTGTTCATCCACCTTGGGTGTCCATTCACCAACTTTCACTTCAGACTCCAATAAACAGTTGCACACCTAGTGGACACATCCTGGTAAAACCACCCTTGATTGATGGACTAACCCAGGTTAAGGGTAGCTGACAAGTCTCCAACTCATCCCTGAGTTAGGGAGATGTCCATCTCTATATAAAAGATGCTAAGCTCATCCACTGCATCCTAGGCCATTGTTAGTCATCCTGACTTTTGTCTTGCCACTGACCTTTGATAACTCTTGATGAAATAATGTGGCTGATGACTTTGTGTAACTGTCTCACTTAAATCCAATTCCTGTCCAAGTCAAGACATCACCCCATGATGTCATGCATTTTCTTTATAAACAAAAGATCAATAACAATAATAACTACAAGATACTTTTATCCACCATGAAACCAGAAGACTGGTGATTTCTGCTTTGATATACATTTATTACTGTTATCAGAGTTATAACTAGGAAATCTTATGTCTGAAGCATATTTAGTTAAAGGGAGAGGATTTGACACCTTGACTTAAAGGACAGTCTCTTGACATCTTGGGGAGAGCAGTACTGGGAGAAGGGTATCTCATTTTCCAGAGAATCAGACCCCATTCCAGGCAAATCTTGAGGAAGAAGGTAGGCTCTGGCAAAAGATTACCATGGTTCTAGCTCCCTGAGACAATCTGGCTGATGGAGGACCTCAAGGAGAGGGGTAACAATGATCCTTTCCTCAGAGAGGAAGTATTCCTCACTGCCACCCTTGCTCTACCATGTAGCAATCCAGAGTAAAGACCTGGCCTTCACAGCTTGGTTATATCACTTCACAAAAAGGTTACATGTTAGGAGTTGGGGAGGTGGGACTGAGGGATTGATTTTCTCAGAGGCAATATATTGAGCATCCTTGTGAAAGAAATTCTATTTCAATCCGATAACAAAAAGTGAGCCCATTGTGCCTACCTATAGAAGAGAAATGGATCATCTTTCCTCTCCTTTCCTTCCTTCTACCCACTTTTCACCACTTGGCAAGAGAGCTAGAAGAGTGGAAGGCTACTCTTTGGATCACCCACTTTCTTGAACCACTCCTGTCCTATAACTTTGGGAATTTATGAAAGGAAGAAAACCAGTAGAGAGATCTTTTCCTCTTAGCAGATTTTCTGCTATGGATAAAAAAAACATTTTGGTTAGGGAAAGCTGGATTCACATCTTAATACTGGTGCACATTATCTGTGTGATCCTGGACAAGTCACAGTTTCTCAAGGCCCCAGGTACTATCTAAGATTATGTACTATATAGCAGCCATCAGTCTGCATTGGTAAAAGGAGTTTCTTCAATAGTAGTTCACTATACCAATAAAATTATAGGTCTGGTAGGAAGAGGAAGGGAAAAGAAAGGAAGGAAGAAAGGAAGGAAGGAAAGAAGGAAGAAAGGAAGGAAGAAAAGAAAAGAGGAAAGAAAGAGAGAGGGGATGAAGGAAGGAAAAGAATAAAGAAAAGGAGGAAGGGAGGAAAGGAAAAAAGAAGGAAAGAAGAAAGGAAGAAAAAAGAAAGAAGCAAATAAAGAAAGAAACAAAGATGGAAAAGAAAGAGAAGAAGAAAAGGAAGGAAAGGATCAAGGAATAAAGGAAGAAAATGTGGCAAAGTGAAAAGATTACTGAATCTGGAGTCATTTGGCTCTGTTACTTGCCACCTGCATGACCTTAGGCAAGTTGATTTCTCCCAAGCTTCAGTTTCTTTCTTTTTAAAAATGAGAACACTAAGATACTTAATTTTAAGGTCTCTTTCAGCTTTAGTTTCTGTGATACCTTTATTTGTCCCTGAAAAATCACTTTGCATTAATTTTGCATACACACATTAAACTATGCTATATGCTCCAATAGAATGTAAGCCCCTTGAGGACAAGGACTGCTTCACTTTTTGTATTTATCTCATTTTGCAAAGGATCTAAAACATAGTAGATCTTGATAAATTCTTGTTGATTGGTGAATTAGTTGGTGCTCTGTACTGGAGGATGGGACCACAGATTTAGGGCTGGGAGGGAACTTAGAAGTCATCTAGTTTAACCTTTTTATTTTCCAGATCTCCTGTGTCCCTTTTTTCTACACCTCCTAAAATATATATTTCCCAATATTTAGAAATCCTTCAAGCTAAGAAAAGACAGTATTTGTTTCTTGATATTATTTATTTATGAGAACTGCATTTATTCAGCTGCTGCTGTATGTTTTCCTCCCTCCTAAGGACAGGCAGAGCCTGTTCTTGGGGGCAGGATGTTATGTTTGAGGCCAACCTGATTGTAATCCTAAAAATTCAAGGTCAGGAATAGCATAGGTACCCATGGGCATGGGATGGGATGTGAAACTGAATAGGAGGAATCTTAGAATACTCAACTATTGAACCAGGAAAAGACAGAAGAAACCACATGGTCCTCTTTTTCAGGAGAGAAAACTGAAGCCCTTAGTTCAAAGCCAATATTTGGGAAGCTGGATTTAGGAAGAGGGGATTTGTGTTTGAATTCCAGTTTGGTCACTTAATACCTGTGCAACTTTAAACAAGTAATAACTTCTCTTGGCCCCAGTTTCCCAATTTTTAAAATGAGAATGTTGGACAAGTTCTCTGAAGTCCCTTTCAATTTGAGATCTATGAACCTGTTATCCTAATTCAGCCAGCTAGTGGGGCAGCTCTAGATTTTTAGGGATGTAATCTATCTCTCCTCTCTATTGTAAAGTAATCTTGTTTCTGCTATTGAGCAAGAAATTCAGTAGGGGTAATGGGCAGGATTAATTAAAAAGTCAACAGTGAATTTTAGCAAGAACCCAAAGGAGAGCAGCTTGGGCCAATCTGATGGTGTTTGCTTATTCAGGGGACTAGGTTGTTAATTAACTCCTGTCTCTATGGGCAAATGAAAGGTATCTGCATCCAGGGGAAAATAACTTAAGCTGTATTTAAAAGATGATAGGCCCCAAGCTTGTATTTAAGGACCTAGGGAAGAGATTGAGTCCCTGTCAATTATCATCTGCTAGTGTTTCATTATGTGTCTTCTATTTTTCCTCTTTGCACATCTTGTATCCCTAGTAAGATTATAAATTGTGTATTAGTGAGGGTCATGGTTTCATTGCCAATCCAGATTTTCTGACTGCAAATTCAATGTGTCTTTCACTGCCTTGGCCATAGTGTAATGGAAAAAAAGACAAACAAACAAACAAACAAAATTTTAGGTTTATGCTCAGTGGCTCTGGATTCAGGTCTACTTTGTCACTCCTATAATCTTAAGGCAAATTATTTTCCCTTTTTTCTATATAATGAGGAAGTCAGAGAAGATAACCTGCCGGCTCTGATCTTTGCGATCTTAGAACAGGGTCTCTTACATAGCAGGTACTTAGGTTTTATTTAGAGATCAGCAAGAGGGAATTTCTCCTCTCCCTCCTTACTCTGGGACTCTCAAAGTTTCAAAGAAGTTTGAGTCTTGGCATTCTAATTTAGCTATGTGATTTTGGGTAAGCCATTTTGGCATTGAACTTTGGCATGGAGGATTGTATTAGTGACCTTTTAAGTCCCTTTCTTTGCTAAAACTCAATGTCCCATACTGAATTTTTTTTAATTTAAAATTTTTTTCTATTCCATAGTAAAAAAATTATTAAAAATATAATCTTATGTCTCTTGTTTTAGGAGAATCTCAGATCTTCAGAAAGTTTTTTTTCCAGAAAACAAAGCAAAGAACCAGGGTAAGCTTAAATTTTTTCTTAGGACTCAAAGGGAATTTGTGGCAGTAGAAAGAGAATGAATAATTAATTTTGGGACAAGAGGCCTTTGGATTTGAGGCACAGACATTTTCCTTGACTTTCCAGGGACTTGAAAGGAATTCCTGAATAAGCAATAGTCGTGGAAGAAGAGATGAGCAAAAGGTTAACTAAGACACTGTCATATTATAAACATTCACTCTTGGGAGAAATATAGTTGCCTTATCTTAGAACCTCAGAGATCAGTATAAAGACAGAGTTCTCTCCATACCTCAATTGATGTAATCACAGAAGCCCTGGTACTTAGATTAATTAAATATATTAATACATTAAAAATATAAACTAGGTGTGAATAAGTCCTTAATCAAATTGTGACTATAGTGGGTTGACCATTGTAAAAATCCACAAGATTCTATGCAAGAAACTACATAAAGGGGTGGGGATGAAATGGGGAGGGGAGAGACAAAGAGAAAAAGACACACACATATACAGGCTGAGAGATAGAGAAAGAGAGAGAGACAGAAAGAGAGAGAAAGAGAGAGACAGAGAGAGAGAAAGAGAGAGACAGACAGAGACAAGAGATTCTCAGAGAGAGAGAGAAAAGAAGAAGAAGAAGAAAAAGAAGAAGGAGGAGGAGGAGGAGGAGAAGGAAGAGAAGGAGGAAGACAGAGAGAAATAGAGACAGAGAGACAGCCAGTGCACTATTTGATAATTGTCTGTTTTAATATCCGGGCCCAAAATTGTGTTTGATTCTTTCAGACAATAACAATACATAATTCTAAGCACCATGTCCGTTTAATTCAGTAAGGTCATATTCATACTCACTTTATACTATTAATTGAGTCAGTTGAGATATCTAAGACTTGTCAGATTATATTAACTGGTGTGGTGATGGAGCTTCACACTTATATCAGTAAGAGAAATGTTAAGGCACAATAAAAAAAGTACTTTATCCCATGATTCCCATTCCACAGAATTCTGTCTTCTTTCTCAGAAAATGGGTTCTCCCATGGACTCCAGACCCCTTAACTCTCTAATATGCACATTCAGCATAAATATTCCTGGTACCCCGTCAGTCTCAGAGAATGGAGTTGATTAATGCCCTATTGTGCCGTACAAAGAGACCTGGTTATGTAAGGCAGAAGACCTGGTTGATGTTTTGGTTCTACCACTTGCTGGTTGTATGTTCTTAGGTCTATCTCTTTGCTTCTCTAAGACTCAGTTGTTTCCTTTATAAATTGAGGAGAATACTATCTGTATTCCCCACTTCATGAGGGGTAAGTATTTTAGAACCACTTGAGTGGGGGGATGCTTTTTTGCCTAGATGCTCCCTCATTTCCAGGTAGCTCTGACCTTGAAACCATTCCTTCTCCTCACCTGTCTCTACTGGCCAGGATCAAATGAGGTCATGTATGCAGAGAGTCTTACACATCTTAAAGAAAGTCTTACACATTTATACCCTCTTCCCCTCCCCCAACACCTAATGGACCTACTACCCAAAAAGGTGCAATTCTGCTTTAAGAAACTTCTTTCTCAGGCTACAGCACAAACAGCTCAGCATCAAAGAAATGTCAGAGGCAGCTCTGAATTGAGTCACTGCTGCCCACTGTAATGCATCCCCCGTCAGTCACTCAGCCCTCAGAGCACAGACCTTGCAGAACTGCTGACAGGGTCCAGGGAAGATTTATTTTGTCCCAGTTAATTGCCCTTTTTGCTTTGTAAACATAAAGGTTGCAGTTCACTGGCTGACAGCCTGAGTAGCCCTTTTTCTTGTCTTAAGAAAAATGACATTTGGGTTGTTAGAAGGTGTTTCTTTAGTTTGCAGTCTCTTCTCCACCCCCACTTCCCATTCCCACCTCCTAAAATTCTTCCCCTTCATATAACAACTTTAATTTAACGACACTAAGGGTATCCCATCTCTCAACCTCTTCTTCATTCCCCCTCCCTCTTTTCCCCTTAACACGACTTAAGAAGAAGCTCTAGCTTTCCCATTCTCAAGGTATTGTCCTGTAATTTTGGGTGATCTAAATGAAGGTTACAGTCTATACTTTGTGTGAAGAGGACTCCAAGCTCCTAGATTGAGATGAATAGCCCAACAAAGCACCTAGATTCAGAAAAGATGGAGTTAAAATTTAAATCAATAGAAGTTGAAGGTATATCACTCAGATTATGGGTAGAAATTTATTTAACTTAGGATGAAAGGAACACTTTTAAGGTTCTGGAAAAGTGGCCCATTTTTAGTTAAGGTATAAATTCTGAGTTAGGGGACTAGATAAGATTATTTTGAATCTTATTTCTGCTACTTAATAGTGATGTTAATTCCCTAGAGCAATAACTATATAAAATCATGCTCAAAGAATATATGGGAAAATTTCCTGTCTCCTGTCAAAATACACTTTACACTTGCAGAGAATCACAAGATCAGGGAGGTAATGGGAAGAATCTTAGAAGTGTGGAGTGGAAAGGAGGGCACTATCCAGCTTCTCAGCTTGTGAGAGCAAAACTCTGCTCACCTTGTATTTCCCTAAACTTCCATTCCTTCATCTATGAAATGAGATGATCTCTAAGATCTCTTTCAGCATCAAAATGATCCTAAGAAAATTCATAATCTTGAGATTCAAAGCTCATTATGCATAATGGAAAGAGTATAGGACAGACTCAGAAGGCCTAGCTTTAACTAAGTCCCTTGTAAACTGGTGAGAGTAGTCCCATATAGGAAATAAGGTAAGCTATGAACCTAATCCCATTCCCTTTCCCAAAGAGCTAGGTGGTGGTAGTGATGGTGGAGTTTATGTCCCTGATGCATTGGGGGAAATGTTTGCATGTTTGTTCTGGTTATATCATTTTAAAAGCTAATCCAATGGCAGAAACAAAAGACCCTCTAGTTCCCTAAAATACCAGGGGACCCCGGAGGAGCATTTTCCCTCCTAACCCACCTGGCCTTCGGACAGTGAAAGTCTGAGAATCACTGGTATATTTATTTTAAAATAAAAGAAATGGCATTTAAAAAGATGAATTTGGGAAGCATAGTTGGACCAGGATAAACACACACTGGAGAATCTAAATTGTAAGCAACACTGTCTGGAAATAATTGAGGAATTGCTTCAAAATACATGCTGGTAAGGGTCAGGATGGATAGGGACAGATATCAAAAGACAGGAAAAAATGAGTGATATTAATTTCCTAAAAGATGATTGAGAGGACATTAAAAAACCCTGCCAACCAAATATCTAAATTTTTTCATCTTTATAAATCTTTCTGAGAATTAGCTATTTGCATATTGAGGTTATTTTTAATGAAAATACAGATCTAGAATAGGTAGGTTTTTTACATTCTTCTAGTTAGATTATGCCAGATTAACTGCATATTCTTTTTTGACTGGGTTAATACAATGGTAAATCAGGGGAATTATGTGGATATGACTTACCTAGATTTAGCAAAGCATTTGACAAAGCCATTCTTGTGGAAAAGATAGGGAATGTGAGCTAGATGAAAATAGAATTAGCTTTTGGGGGAGAAGGAAGGACTCCTTAAAAAGCAGAAATATCATGATGCTAAAACAAAGACAGAAAGGATATGAAAAGGCAGAGGCTGAATTTGTATAAAGAGGTTGAAAATTGGAGAAAAGAGGATGGTGTCTCAGAGAAGAAAGAGGGGGATCACTGAAAACTTGGTGCTAAGCAGTAGATATATAACTCTTTCCTAAGAGAAGGAAGAAGCATCCTTGAGGAAAAGCCATTAGTTGTCCTCTAAGGAAGGATAATGTGAATCCACAGGTGTCCTCAGATGAAAGATTGTCTGTTGCAGGAAGCCTGGGAAGAAGAGAAGAGTAATAGTATCTGGGGGCTTCCAACTGAAAGTTATTAAGCCAACTATTTATTGACTTGGCCTTAGCAATAAAGAAATCAGCTAACTTTCAAAGGTTAGAGACAGAATGAAATAGAGAACCTACCTTATGAAATCTCATGGCAACTACTGGATTCTGATAACTTTTGTAGATATAAATGATAAGACTTCTGCAAAGAATATTGAAAGTTTAGCTAAACATTAACTGGAACAAGAAAACTGAATACCTTACAAAAAGTAAGGTATTGAGAGAGAGGGTGGAGAGTGAGAGAGAGAGAGAGAGAGAGAGAGAGAGAGAGAGAGAGAGAGAGAGAAGATTAGTAAGACCCTTGGTCCTGGTTCAGTAGCAGAGTAGATCAGTGAAGCAGCTTCCAGTCTTAGTGCAGAAAGATAATTGTCAGTCTGGGAAACCAGGCAACAACAGGAGAGATCAGGTTGGACTACCCCATGCTGTGAGCAAAACACCAAACACAAGGGACTCTTTGTGTTCAAAGCCAAGGCTCAGAGAGGCACAAGAAGCTTGGGACCGTGCCCCCTGTATCCCAAGAGCAGAGTTCAACCTTAAAAGTCACAAAATAAGAAAAAAGGAAAGGAGATAAAGTCTCAAATATGAAAATAACTTTTTGAAAATTAGAATTGGGCAAGGGAAAAAGTCAGCAAAGCTATATCAAGAAATAAAATATTAAGAAGGAAAAAAGAAGGGAAAAATAGAACAGAATGTAAAACATAAAAAAATAATAAATCTGGAGAAGAGAATACGAAAAGAAAATATGAGAATAATTGGACTACCTGAGAGCTATGGCCAAAAATAGAACATTGACTCAATAATGCAAGAAATAATCCAAGGGACAGGTAGGTGGTGCAGTGGATATAGCACCAGCCCTGAAGTCAGGAGGACCTGAGTTCAAATTTGGTCTCAGACACTTAACACTTCCTAGCTATGTGACCCTGGGCAAGTTCACTTAGCCCCAATTGCCTCAGCAAAAAGACCAAAAGACAAACAAAACAAACAAACAAAGAAATAATCCAAGAAAATTGTCCTGGGATAGTAGAACATGAGGGGAAAGTAGAAATAAAAAAATCTACTGATCATCACCTCAGAGAGATCCTTTGTGGAAAACACATAGGAATATTATTGCCAAATTTCAAAACTCCAAGATCAAAGAGAAAATTTTGCAAGAAACCAGAAAACAGCAACTCAAATATGCTGGAGTTACAATTAGAATTGTACAGGACTTGTTCAGCAGCCACAATAAAATATTTGCAGGTCCTAAAATCTTCTATATTACAACCAAAACAACTAGGTCTGTGGTCAAAATATCATATAGAGTAAAATTATCCATAATATTGAATGAAAAAAGGACATTCTATAACTTGCAGACTTTCAGGACTTTCAACCAAATCTGAACTCAATAGAAAATTTAACATTATTTCAAGGAACTTAAACTGGACAAATTGTTTTTAACATCAGTAATTGGGTAGCTCAAAAGAAAGATTCATACAAATGAGATGCAGAGGAAGAATAGATACAGATGACTTAAAGCAAGGAGGAGGGCTTGTACTTCTGAAAACCTATCTACATCAGAAATAGGTTAAATAGGCAACACTACATGAACAGTATAACATGGGGTGGGTCAATCAGAAACAAAACACTACTGAGAAGGAACAGATTGGAAAGAGAGAAATATATATATATATATATATATATGCAGGGGAGAAAATAGGATGGAAGGAAATACAGAGTTGGTAATCATAATTGTGAATGTGAATGGGATGAACTCTCCTATAAAATGGAAGTGGATAGCAGAAAGGATTAAAAACTAGAATTCTATAATATGTTGTTTACAAGAAACAGATTTGAAATAGAGAGTTGCATACACAGAAAAGATAAAAGAATGGAGCAGAATTTATTTTGCTCCAGCTGAAACATAAGAAAAAAAGCAGGGGCAGCAATTCTGGTCTCAGATAAATCAAAAGCAAAAATAGATCTATTTAAATGATATAGGGAAGTAAACTACATCTTGTTAAAGGATACCATAAAGAATGAAGTGAATTTAGTATTAATACTAAACATATATTCACCAAGTGGTATAGTATCCAAATTCTAAGAGAAGTTAAGTCAGTTACAGGAAGAAATAGACAGTAAAACTATAGGGGGATCTCCATCTTCCCCTTTCAGAATTAGATAAATTTAACCACAAAACACATAATAAAGAAGTTAGGGAACTTAATGGGATCTTAGAAAACTTAGATATGATAAACATTGGCAGAAAAATGAATAGGGAAAGAATATACCATTTTCTCAGCAGTACACTTTACCTACACAGAAATTGACCACATATTAGGGCATAAAAACCTCATAATCAAATGTAGAATGACAGAAAAGGTAAATTTTTTTTGCAGATCATGATGAAATATAAATTATAGTCAATAAAGGGCCTGAGATAGACTAAAAACTAACTGAAAATTAAATAATCTAATTCTTAAGAATGAGTGAGTCAAATTTCAAATCATAGAAACAATCAATAATTTCATTCAAGAAAATGACAATAATGAGAAAATATGTGAATACCTATGGGATACAGCCAAAGCAGTTGTTAGGGGAAATTTTATATCTTTAAATAGTTACATGAATAAAATAGAGTAAGAGGAATCAATGAATTGGGCATGCAACTAAAAAAGCAAAAGCAAAAATAAGAACAAATTAACCCCAATTAAATACCAAATTAGAAATTCTGAAAAGCAAAGGAGAGATTAATAAAATTGTAAGTAAGAAAACTTTTGAACTAATTAATAAAACTAAGAATTAGTTTTATAAAAAACCCAACAAAATAGATAAAACTTTGGTTAATTTCATTAAAAAAAGAAAGAAGAAAACCAAATCACCAGTATCAAAAATGAAAAGGATGAACTTAGCACCAATAAAAGGAAATTAAAGCAATAATTTGGAGCTATTTTGCCCAGTTGTATGCCAACAAAACTGACATCTAATTGAAATGACTATTTGTGAAAATATAAATTGCCCAGATTAATAAAAGAGGAAATAAATTCCATTTTTGAAAAAAATTGAACAAGCTATCAATGAACTCCTTAAGAAAAAAAAATTCAGGGCTAGATGGATTGACAAGTGAATTTTACCAAATTTTTTAAAAGAACAATCAATTCCAGTAATATGTAAAGTATTTGGTAAAATAAAATAGAGAAAGAAAATTACAGACCAAACTCCCTAATGAATATTGATGCAAAAATTTTAAATGAAATATTAGCAAAGAAATTACAGCAAGGTATACACTGTGACTAAGTGGAATTTATAGCAGGAATACAGGGCTGGTATAATATTAGGAAAAATATTGGCATAATTGATCATATCAATAACAAAACTAACAGAAATCATATGATAATCTCAATAGATGCAGAAAAAGCTTTTTGACAAAATATAGCATCTATTCTTATCAAAAAACACCAGGGAGCATAGAAATAAAGGGAATTTTCCTTAAAATGATAAGCAGAATTTATCTAAAACTATCAGTGAGCATTATTTGTAATAAAGAGAAGCTAGACACATTCCCAATAAGATCAGGGGTGAAACAGGGATGCATTATGGCCACTATTATTCAAGGTTGTACTACAGTGTTGGCTTTAGCAATAAGAAAAGAAAAAAAATCAAGGAATTAGAATAGGCAATGAGGAGATAAAACTATCACTCTTTGTAGGTGATATGATTGTATACTTAGAGAACCCTAGAGAATCATTTAAAAGTCTACTTGAAACAATTAACAGCTTTAGCAAAATTGCAGGATATAAAATTAATCTCTATAAACCATCAGCATTTCTATATGTTACTAACAAATCTCATCAGCAAGAGTTAGAAAGAAAAATTCCATTTAAAATAACTGTAGACAAAATAAAATATTTGGGTGTCTACTTGCCAAGAAAAACCTAGGAACTATATGAACACAATTATAAAATACTTTTCTCACAAATAAAGTCAGATCTGAACAATTGAAAAAATATCAATTGCTCATGGGTAGGGATGAGCTAATATAATAAAAAAAGCAATTCTACTTAAATTAGTTTACTCATTCAGTGCCATACCAATAAAACTAGTTCTAGTTTTATAACTAGAACTAGAAAGAATAATAACAAAATTCACCTGAAAAAAGAAAAGGTCAACAATATCAAAGGTAGTAATGAAAAATGCAAAGAACAGTGACCTAGCAGTACTAGACTTAAACTATTATAAAGTTGCAGTCATCAAGCCATATGGTCCTGGCTAAGAAACAAGACTGCTGAATCAGTAGAATAGGGTAGATACACAATGCAATAATCAATGACTATAGTAATCTACTATTTGATAAATCCACAAAGTCTAGATTCTGGGATAAGAACTCACTATTTGACAAAAATTGCTGGGAAAATTATAAAATAATTAGAAACTCAACATAGATCTACATCTCACACTCTATATATACCAAGAAGGTACATCCATGGAAATTCTAATAATCTTTGGATGGAAAACATCACCTGCATTCAGAGGGAGATCTATGGAGACTGAATATAAATCAGCACATGCTATATTAACTTTTTCCCTTTTTCTTCTGTTTTTTTTTCTCTTGTGGTTTTCTCCTTTTATTCTGATTTTTCTTTCCCAACATGATTCATAAAGAAATATGTAAAAGAAAAGAATGCAAACCAGTTCCAATTGTTCGGTGAAGAGAGCCATATACACCTAGAGAGAGGGATGTGAAATGTGGGCCACAACATAACATTTTCATGTTCTCTATTGAGGTTTGCTTGCATTGTATTTCCTTTATCAGATTATTCTTTCTTGTAGATACAATTTCTCCTGCACAAAATAATGATGCAATAACTATATATATATATTCGTTTTCTTAAGTATTCTAACATAATTATCATGTAGTGGATATCCTGCCATCTAGGGGAGGGATGGGGAGTAGGAGGGAAAAATTTGTAACAGAAAGCTTTGTAAGGGTTAATGTTTAGGAATTACCCATACATATGTTTTGCAAATAAAAAGTATTAATAAATAATAAAAAAAGAAAAGAATGTATATGTATAACCAAAATAAATATTTTGCATGTCGTTGTGGAAAAAATCAAAAAATCAAAAATCATATCAAATAAAAGATTTAAATAAAACAAAAGAAATCATACAAAAATTGATGGGCACTTGGTTAGTAGTAAGTTCATTGAATAAGTGCTGTTAAGAATGCATTTGTCTAATGCCTTACAAATGGAATAAAAAGGCTTTAAACTAAAAATGATTAAGTAGGAGAAAATTTCCTAGATATATCTGTCAAGCTAGATACCAAAGAAAATAGATACAGTGTAAGAATAAGAATAGTAGAGATGCCCAAAAATACAGAAGGGAAAAAAATTAAAGAAAGGAAAACAGCATTAAAAGCTTTATCTTTAGCTGACTATACAAAAAAGAACAATGTGTGGATAACAAGCAAGGCAAACAAAAGATTCTAATGTAAGAAAGCAAATTTGACTTCAGGTATCATTGATACTTCATGGAATGGATCCCATGAATGGAATATTGCACTAAATTGGTATGCTCTATTAAAAGAATAGGATAGATTAAAAGGGCAAAGGTGATAGAACAGCATTCTATATGGAAAAGTTACATTTATGACAATTCATAAACGAGGGGCAATAGTATGGTGAAGAATATTTGAATGGAAGCAGAAACAGAAGTGATATCATTGGTAGAGTATGGTACAGACAACCTGGGCAGCAAAAGAGAATGGATGATGAGTTTGAGAAATAAGACACAAGTCTGACATGGGCATATGTAGTGATAGGAATTTCAATTATCAGGCATCTTTAGGAAATTTGTTTCTCTATCAAAAGCAGAATAAATAGTAATATTTATACTTTCCTTAATGATAATTTTAGCATTAAAAGATAGAGACACCAGTAAAAGGCAATCATATCCTGGATCTAATTCTCTCTCTCTTTTTTTATTAAAGCTTTTTATTTGCAAAACATGTGCATAGGTAATTTTTCATCATTGACCCTTGCAAAGTTTTCTGTTACAAATTTTTCCCTCCTACTCCCCAACCCTTCCCCTAGATGGCAGGAAGTCTAATACATGTTAATTATGTTAAAATATTTGACAGAATGAATATGTGTATATATATTTATACAGTTACTTGCTGTACAGGGAAAAAAAAACCTGAGAAGGAAAACATAATGTAAGCAAACATCAACAGATAGTGTGAAAATGCTATGTTGTAGTCCAGACTCAGATCGTACAGGCCTCTCTCTGGGTGTATATGACTATCTTCATCACTGAACAACTAGAACTGGTTTGAAACATCTCATTGTTGAAGAGAACCATGTCCTTCAGAATTGATCATCATATAGTCTTGTTGTTGCCATGTACAATGATCTCCTGGTTCTACTGATTTCACTCAGCATCAGTTCATGCAAGTCTCTCCAGGCCTCTCTGAAATCATCTTGTTGGTCATTTCTTGCAGAACAATAATATTCCATAACATTCATATACCATAATTTATTCAGCCATTCTCCAATTGATGGGCCACTCAGTTTCCAGTTTCTAGCCACTACAAAAAGGGCTGCCACAAACATTCTTGCACATTCTGTGGGTCCCTTTCCTTCCTTTAAGGTCTCTTTGGGATATAGGCCCAATAGAAACACTGCTGAGTCAAAGGGTATGCACAGTTTGACAACTTTTTGAGCATAGCTCCAAATTGCTCTCCAGAATGGCTGGATCCGTTCACAGTTCCACCAACAATGTATCAGTGTCCCAATTTTCCCACATCCCCTCCAACATTCGTCATTATCTTTCCCTGTCATTTTAGCCAATCTGAGAGATGTGTAGTGGTATCTCAGAGTTGTCTTAATTTGCATTTCTCTGACCAACAGTGATTTGGAGCAACTTTTTATATGACTAGAAATAGTTTTAATTTCATCATCTGAAAATTGTTCATATCCTTTGACCATTTATCGATTGGAGAGTAGCTTGAATTCTTATAAATATGAGACAATTCTTTATATATTTTAGAAATGAGGCCTTTATCAGAACCCTTAAATGTAAAGATGATTTCCTAAGTTATTGCTTCCCTCCTAATCTTATCTGCATTAGTTTTGTTTGTACAAAAACTTTTTAACTTAATATAGTCAAAATTATCTATCTGGTGTTGAATTGAGTTCCATTTCTTCTTTGGACACAAATTCCTTCCTTCTCCACAGGTCTGAGAGTTCCTATCCTATGTTCCTTTAATTTGCTCACAATATCACTCTATAGCTAAATCATGAACCCATTTAGAACTTATCTTGTTATGTTGTGTTAGATGTGGGTGAAATCCTAATTTCTTCCATACTAGTTTCCAGTTTTTCCAGTAGGTTTTGTTGAATAATGAGCACTTATCCCAAAAGCTGGGGTCTTTGGGTTTGTCAAACACTAGACTGCTAGCTATTGCCTGATTTGCTGATATTGCCTAATTCTCAATGCTGAGAAGGAATGGTTCTAGTTCCAGCTCTACCATCAACCACTTATATTAGTTTTGTAGGGATCCTTTCTCTCTTGGTCTGAGTTTCTTTATCCCCCAAATTAGAGTTAAATTAAATGATGGCTAAAATTTTTCTCTTCTAAAACCATATGCATTATCTTGGGCATGGAACCAGTGATCTTATGATAAGCCTAATGATAAACCTTCTTTCTCCAATGCACTGTATTCACTATACTATGTTGTTTGTATGATCTTGTCATGTAATTTTTCCAAATATTTTTCAAATTACAATATTTCCATTTATCTCCTCAATGAGGTGGTGAGATCATTGGGATTCTATTTCAGGCAGGAATTGCTGGCCACTGGCTTTATTCTACTTAATTATAAAGATAAGGAGTCTGACAAGCTCTTTTTGGTTCCTGAGATCTGGCACTTCTGAATTTTAGTTCTGTTCACTTTGTGGGCAACAGTGATCATTGCACTTAATTAGAAGTATGGTGTGTTTGGCATTATGGAGTTAATCTCTTGGTTTAGCCGTAACACTAGGAAAATTCAATTCTTCCTTTAATGCTATTTCCCTTCAATCACATTATCATAGCATAATGGAGTCAATCATACAAACACTGTGTTTTTATTCATTATCCATAGAAGAAACGGAACAGAATGAAATATTGAAAAATTACCCTGTGGAATATGTTCCTACTTCTTCCTGATCTTAGTCAGCCATTTAATCTGTTTACAAGTATGCCCTAAACCTTTGAGTTCCAGAAGGCAATTGAGATTCTTGGACTGGATTTTGCCATCTGCCACTCCTACTAAGAATTAACAAACAATTTCAATGTTTTTCTATTCTCACAATCTGTTAGAAGGTGATGGTCAATGGAGACTCAATCGAGGGAATTTGTTCCCTGGCTGATTTTCTTCTATCATTTTTTGTCATTATCTGGAATCTCTGGTTATTCTTGTCAATGGCTTCTTGGCCCTTGGAGAAATAGGACCCATATCTTTCATCATGGCTTATACATAGCTAGTAGATAGCAGAATGTAGTCAAGGGCAGACAGAGGTATAAAAGAGGCACTCTCCTGTCCCTCATGACTATATCTCCTCTCTCATGTACTTCTCCTTTCTCTCCTCAAAATTATAGGCTTAGTATATCCTAAATCACTCTCAACTTACAAATGGTAGCCTCTCTCAATCTTTTGATCTTAACTTATGGCAAGGTTTTTGGTCACATCCAACTTGAAAAAGGTTATGGATGAAGATGGCCAGACATGCAGGACTAATGGCTTATTTCCTCTTCCTCTTCTGCATGAGGGGACTAGAGAAGGGAGAAAAGTTAATTACCATGAATATTTAGAAAATCAGCTTGCAGTGACTACAAAGTTTTATCATTAGTGATGAATTGCAGATTAACAGATGTTGGTATATTGCCACTGCCCAGAGTGAGCTGGGCCAGTGGGCAAGTCGTGACCAGAATGGCCAAGTCAGGAAAGTTTGACCATCCATTGCCAAAGGCCTCAGCTCAAATGCCTACACTTTCCATTATATTAGAAGGTGAAGGATCAGGTGACCACCACAGCAATCCCTCCTCGGTGAATGAACATCTCATTTATAAAAATATTGATTCCACTTCCTTGGACATAATTGATTAATTATATTTTGGGGAGAGAAAAATTGGTTTCTAGATCTCTGCTGGATTTGCATTTCCCAACACTGTCCTGTTTCCCCTCCTGCTGATAAGCTTATTTTTCAAGGCTTGTCTTTTCTCCTGTTTCCAGGAGGGCAAAAGGAAAGAGACAGTTGGAGGGGATGTATATTGTGTTTGTGTATAGGTGGTGGGATGACATGCAGGGTACAAATCTAATACTTGGATAGCTTCAATCTTAGATTACTTGAAGGCAAGTAAGAAGTATTTTAAAATGACCTCCACAGATGTTCATAAATTAGAAATTCTGAAAGGAAATGATTATTACTCAAGGTCATCTACTTAAAGAATGGATGTTCAACACAGTTGTATTTTTTTATTAGATTTCTTTTCTGTTCTACCTGACTCCATTAGGGAGTGGTGTTGCTGTACTTTCCCAAGGTTTTCTAGAAGGAAATGTGATATACAGAATATACAGTTTTGGACTTCTGGGTCAGGAGATCTGGGTGATAGCCCAAATTCTGGCACTTTCTAATTATTTGTCTTTGAACAAGTTAATTAATTTACTATATCTGTAGCTTTATTACCTGTGAAATAGGGTAAAACTTTTTGCATTTCTACTTCACAAGGTTGTCCTTTGTCACTATTTAGGACTCTATAAAAGCTAGCTAATAAGAATAATATCCTAGGATTGTCAAAGGACTTCTTGAAGGCAATCAGACCAACCTCTCCCCGATTTTAGGTCAAGCATTTCATAGATGAAAAAACCCACACATAATTGTATAAAAACACACCATGTCTGAGAACATGGTGTTTAAGAGTATCAAAGGTATCAAAGAATATTATGGCATATGGAGGAAACAATAGGGTATTTGCTAAACTTCTCAATTTCATACTAATACTTTAGCTTCTGCTAAAGTTTGTTTCTTAGTTGCTTCTGCTCTCTATGACTTCATCTGTTAGATAAAAGAGTTGGTTGAAAATATACTCTCTAACCCTAGCATCCTATATATTTTTTCCTAAGACACCTTTTGACTCAAAACATTTTACATTTTAAGTTGCATAGTTTTATATCCATTCTCTTTGATAAAATTATTGTTTATACGATTTTTTGTTTGACCCCCCTCATTCTTTAGGATTAGATTATTTAGTTTCCAACTAGTTTTTAGTCTGCCTTTCCATGGCCCTTTATGAAATATAATTTTTATTGCATCAAAATCTGAAAATTCCTTCCTGCATATGATTCTGAGATTTTTATGCTCTAATACAGGATCATTTTTTTTGTAGTTGCCATGTACCACTGAGAAAAAAAATATGTTCCTTTCTATCCCCATTTAATTTTCTCCAAAGTTCTATCATGTCTAACTTTTCTAAAATTTTATTTACCTCCTTAACTTCTTTCTTATTTTTTTGTGGTTAGATTTATATAATTCTGAGAGAGGGAGACTGATGTCCCCACTAATATAGATTTGTTATGTATTTCTTCCTGTAATTCATTCAACTTCTCTAACAATTGGAATTCTAAACCACTAGGTACATGTATGTGTAGTATTAATGTTACTTGTTTGTCTGTGGTACCACTTAGCAAAATGTAGTTTCCTTCCTTATGTTTTTTCATTAGATCTGTTTTTGCTTTTTTTTCTGAGATCAGGATTGATAGCCCTGCTTTTTTTTTTAACTTCAGTGGAAGTATAATATATTCTGGCCATTCTTTTTGTCTTTACTCTGTGTGTGTCTTTATGCTTCAGATGTATTTGTCGTAAACATCATATTGTATGATTTTGTTTTTTGATCCACTTTTGCTTTTCATTTTCATTTTATTGGAGAGTTCATTCTATTCATATTCATTTATGATTTATAACTGCGTATTTCCTTTCATTCTATCTCTCTCCCCACTTAACTCTCCTTTCCCCCTGTCCCTCCTCATCAGTGTTTTGCTTCTGACCACTGTCTCCTCAAATCTGTCCTCCCTTTTGTTAGTCTCTCTTCCCTTTTCTTTATCCTTTAATTCCCTATAGGGTGAGATTTCTTTACTCAATTGAGTATATATATATATATATGTATATATATATAATATGTATATATATATATTATTCCCTCATTGAGATAAACTCAATGAGAGTAAGGTTCAAATAATGTTCAACTTCTCCTTTTCTTCCCTCTACTGTAAGAGGTGTTTTATGCCTCTTTTATGTGATATAATTTACCCCATCCTGCCTCTACCTTTCCTCTTCTCCCAATATAATCATTTTTTTTCATTCCTTAATGTTTTTGGCATCACCTCAAGGTCAACTTAAATCCACAGCTCTAAGTATACTCCTTCTAAATGCCCTAAGAAATACAGCTCTTAAGAATCACAAATATCATCTTGCCATGTAGGAATGTAAAAAGTTTAATCTTATTGGATACCATATTTTTATTTTTTCTTTCTTTCTTGTCTACTTTTTATACTTCTCTTGAGTCTTGTATTCAAAGTTCATTTTTTTCAACTCTGTTTTTTTCATCAGGAAAGTTTAAAAGTCCCCAATTTCATTGAATTTCCATCTTTTCTTGAAAAATTATTCACAGTTTTGCTGGATAATTTATACTCACAATCCTGAGAGGTAGGTTCATGATTTCCCTTTCTTTTGTATATAAGGAAAAGACAAGTGACTTGTCCAAGATTACATAGGATGGATTTAAACTCAGGTCTTCCTGACTCCAGGTCCAGCATTTATTCCACTGTGTCACCAACTGATTATGAAATACTCAGGCAATTGACTGAGGGTCACAATGCCAGGTAATTGTTGGCCTAATTTTATTATTTCCATTCAGTCAATTTTGTGGCCTTAATCAGTAAGGTGACTGCTGGCCATAGTTCTATCTCTCCTTCTGTTTCTCCTCTTCTATTCTTTTTCTCACTGACCTCCTAAAAGTCCTTTATTGTTGTTCCAAACAGAAAAATTTACCTATGTTCCATAGTCAAGTTTCATGGTCCTTCTTCAGATGTCCCCACCATATGTTATGGCTAATGAAAATCCCAGTGGGCTATTGAAGAAAGAATTCTGTGGACCTGAAGGAGAAACTAGAAGTATTCCATGAATAAAGACTCTGGGAAACAAGGAAATCATTGTGTGGCCCAGTGGCCAAGTCTGCCTCTTTCTCTATGGGGCAAAAGCATTAATATTTACAAAAAGTCTGTTCCTCATTACAAGTCCTGTGCATGTATCCCTAGAACCAAAAAAGTTAATGTGATCTGAGACAACACTAATAGAAAGATATTGCCTGGGGTATTAATAATCCTATGTTCTGGTCAGACCATATCTAGAGTATTGTGTTCAGTTTTGGGTGCCATATTTTGGAAAGGACATAAATGTGAAGGAGTAAATCAAGGGAAAGGTAACCAGAATGGTTAATGTCCTTTATGACATAAGACGATCAGTTTAAAGAACTGCAGATTTTTAACCTGGAGAGGAGAATTCTTAGGGCATGCCTGGAAACTTTTTTCAAGAGGGGAGGGAGGCGGGGGTGATGTGGTCTTGTGGAAAACATCCTGGGTTTGGAGTCAGATAATGTGTTGTCAAATCCCAGTTTTTTAACTTGTTAACTATGCAGTCTTGAACAAATCTCTTAACCTGTTTGATCCTGTGTTTCCTTAAGGCTGGTTAAATCAAAAACTATGGTGATATTGGTTGTTTATAGCAATTTGTAGGATTTGAAAAGTAAAATGAAAGTTTGGGACTTCTCATTAATTCTATGATCCTAATAATCCTTGAGAAACAATTATATGTTTGTGAAAGTAATATGGCCTGTCTTGGGAGATAGTGGCTTCCCCACACCTGGAATTCTTCAAATAAAGACTGGATGATTGGATTGAAAATATTGTTCAGTTACAGGTAGCATTGAATGATTCAAAATTCTGCTATTTTCATGATACTTCCAAGAACCTGAGGCACAGAGAGGTAATATAATTTATTCAGAATCACACAAATATCAGAGTCAAAATTCTTAAGTCTATTGTATTTCCTCCTACACCATATGGCTTGACAGCATGTCAGGATTACCAGCCTAAGTTGATTAGTTGGGTTTCTTTTCTCCAGACAATGCTACCATTTGTATGCTACCATATGATAGGAAGAGTCCATTAGTCAATAAATCTTTATTAAATGCCTACTTTGTGTGAGGCACTTTGCTAAGTGTCGGTGTTACAAATCATCAAATACCTGCCCAAAAGGAGATTACAGTCTAATGGAGGAAGAAACATAGAGAAGAAAGATGAAGAGGAGAGAAGGAAGAAAGAGGGTATCTGGTACCAGAGCATGATGGAGAATTCCAAAGGAATGCATCCAGGTGGGGAATGAAGAGATGACTGGTCTGTATTCCCTTCTTATTCCCTCCCTCTCTCTGGGAGAAGCTCTTTGCTTTATTCTCCAATTAGAGGGAAGGTTCCCAAGAACAGAAAGTTCTGATGAGATGTGAGTTTCAGGGATCATATGATTTGGCAGGATGGAGCATTATAGAAAAGACAAAAGGAATGCAGCCATATGGGAAATGAAGAGAGGAACAGGAACTAAGAAACAAGCTTGGGATGTTGGGCATAGAATACAACATACTTACATGAGGTTAATATAGAAAGCAATGATTCTTGCCTTTCTAGCAGACAAAGTTGAGGTGACAATCAAGTATCTCAGATCAAAGAGTAAGAACTTTGGAGGTGCAAAACCCAAATGAGGCAGAGTTTTGCTAAATAGGTGAGGGTTAACATCCTAAAATCTAGACTGGATAGGACATCATGAGTAGAAACAATAATTCAGGCATCTACCAACTTTCAAAGATAAATGCAATACAGGACATCACTCCAAATACATAATCTGAGTTTAAGAAAGGTCTCTGAATCCCTAGATTTGAGAAAATTACAAGGAAATATCAGGAAGATAGGGGATATGGATCTGCACAATTGATGTGTGATTCTTGATCAAGTGGGATAAGGGTTGGTAGGTGAATAAGGGCTTTGGGAACCCATGGAATGACTTATTCAAAGAAACTTTTCATCTGATCATAGGACAACACAAAACCCAACACCAGAACTTGTGAGGAAGTGAACAGGGTAAGCAAGGCTACTTTTCCTTTATTATCCCAAGAGATGTATCTTATTTGAATGATCCATTTTTAAAAATTATATAAATCTTATCTTCAACATAGAAAACTCTGGGGTTCTTGTCTTGGTTTGGTCATTGACTAGGATTTATTACTTGAGCAAGTAATAGAATCAAGACTTTGGAAGGGACCTTGGAAACTATCTAGTCCAGGACCTCTTAACTTTTTTTTGTCTTATGGATCCATTTGCCAGTCCAGGAAGGACTATAGACATTTACTCAGAATTATGGTTTTTCCTTTAATTCTTTTATTTTTATTTTTATTTATTTATTTGCTGAGGCAATTGGGGTTAAGTGACTTGACCAGGGTCACTCACACAGGTAGGAAGTGTTAAGTGTCTGAGACCAGATTTGAACACAATTAGTAATGGTAAATGTGTCACCTAGCTGCCCCACTTTTAATTCTTTACTGAAGAAAATGCTAAATATCAGTTTAAGATAAAATAAAGATATGGTTTTCCTATCCAAATTCACAGACCCCTGAAATCTATCCATGGACTCCCCAGGTTAAAAAACCTTGGTCTAGTCTGATCCATACATGAATAGGAGTCTCTTCAAACTGTATGTGCTTGAGTAATGCTGGGGAGAGGGAGCCCACTTTCCTTGATGAAATTCTATTTGTTTCACAGCTCAGTTGTTAGGTAGAAGTATAACAGCAGAGTGGGTATTGTCATTCACATGACCAGGTCATACTATCTCAGCAGAGTAAAGATAATACAGTAAACTAGAAATCTTAATGGAAGAGGGTACATAAAATCCTTTAGATATTATTGAGCCTTAATGGGATACAGGTCATTACTGAAGCTTAGCAATAGAAAAGATCACTTTATTCAAAAGGGACAGTTTAGATAGTAACTATGATGGAAGAGAATATGCACTGACTCTGGGCTCAAATCTTCCCTGTGATGCTTATTATTCAAGGAACTATGGACAAATCACTTAGCAGTTGCTTTATCTGTAAAGTTATTGGGTTGGATTAAATAGCATATGAAATCTTTTATACATCTAAGATCTTATGATCCTATAAGAGAATATATACACATATACACCAAAAAACCCCTTTTTTGGTGGTGAGAGATGAGAGATGATAGTAGGAGTGTGTTCATAAATGTTTAGCAGTCAGCACTCCAAAAATGATACTAATGACATTCTTTCAAGTTTGATCTACATTGATAATATTTTTTCCATCATTTTCTTTTTTCTCATTTTAAAAAAATTATTAATTTTTAATACACATTGCTTTATGAATCATGTTGGTAGAGAAAAATCAGAGCCAAAGAGAAAAACCATGGGAAAGATAAAAAAAAAACAGAAAAAAGAAGTGAAAATAGCTGAATGTAAATAGTCCAAAAGGAGGAAAAAATGAGAAAGAAAAAACAACAAAAAGATATGATGAAAATACTATGTTTTGATCTATATTCAGTATCCATAGTTCTTTTTTTTGGGTACAGATGGCATTTTCTGTTCAAAGCCTATTGGGCTTGCTTTGGATCATTGAACCACTTCATAGTTGATCATTGCATATTATTGCTGTTATTATGTACAGTGTATTCCTGGTTCTGCTTGCTTCACTCAGCATCAGCTCATGTAAATCTAGGTCTTTCTAAAATCAGCTTGTTCATCATTTTTATAATACAATAACATTCCATTATCTTCATATACCACTACTAAATCAAAGGGTATGCACAGTTTTATAGCCCTTTGGGCATAGTTACAAATGATTCTCCAGAATGGTTGGATCAATTCACAACTCCACCAGCAATATATTAGTGTTCCAGTTTTCCCACATCCCCTCCAACATTTATCATTATTGATCTAGTAGTGCTGTTACTGGTTCTGTATCCCAAGGAAATCATAAAGGAGGGTTGCAAAGAATTGGAAAATGAGTAAATATCCATCACTTGGGGAATAGCTGAACAAATAAGCGTAGGCAATTAAGAGCAGATTTTTAAGAGAGACATTCTCATAAGGAGAGTGTCAGGTAGGCTACTGTTCCAAATGTTGAAAACAACCAAAGTGATGTTTTTTTAGTCTTGGTGAGGACATTAGTTGGTTTATTAGTTGGACTTAGTTAAGTTCTGCTTAGCCTGAGTAATATATTGATTTGCGCATGTGGGTCCCTTTCCCTCCTTTAAAATCTCTTTGGAATATAGGCCCAGTAGAAACACTGCTGGGTCAAATGGTATGCACAGTTTGATTACTTTTTGAGCATGGTTCCAGATTGCTCTCCAGAATGGTTGGATCTGTTTACAATTCCACCAACAATGTATCAGTGTCCCAGTTTTCCCACATCCCCTCCAACATTCGTCATTATCTTTTCCTGTCATCTTAGCCAATCTGACAGGTGTGTAGTGGTATCTCAAAGTTGTCTTAATTTGCATTTCTCTGATCAATAGTGATTTGGAGCACCTTTTCATGTGACTAGAAATAGTTTCAATTTCTTCGTCTGAAAATTGTCTGTTCATATCTTTTGACCATTTATCAATTGGAGAATGGCTTGAATTCTTATATATTTGAGTCAATTCTCTATATATTTTAGAAATGAGGCCTTTATCATAACCTTTGAATGTAAAAATATTTTCCCAGTTTATTGCTACCCTTCTAATCTTGTCTGCACTCAAGTTAAAAAGTTTTTGTACAAACAAAATGAATGCACATCTATTTTGTGATTAATGATGATCTCTAGTTCTTCTTTGGTCACAACTTCCTTTCTTCTCCACACATCTGAGAGGTAACCCATCCTACATTCTTCTAATTTGTTTATAATATGATTCTTTATATCTAGATCATGAATCCATTTTAACCTTATCTTGGTACACAGTATTAGGTGTGGGTCAATGCCTTGTTTCTTCCATATTAAATTCCAATTTTGCCAGCAGTTTTTGTCAAATAGTGAGTTTTTATCCCCAAAACTGGAGTCTTTGGGTTTATCAAACACTAGATTACTAATGTCATTGAATATTTTGTCCTGTGAACCTAGCCTATTCCACTGATCCACTACTCTATTTCTTAGCCAATACCAAATGGTTTTGATGACCACTGCTTTATACTATAGTTTTAGATCTGGTACAGCTAGGCCACCCTCATTTGCTTTTTTTCCCATTAATTCCCTTGAAATTCTTGACCTTTTGTTTTTCCAGATGAATTTTGTTGTTATTTTTTCTAGGTAATAATATATTGATTTGGACAAAACAAGTTTGAAAGCTTTCTTTCAAAGCATCACAATAAAATGGGCTTATTTTCTTTTGTTTGCTTATCCATTCATCCTTTTAAAAATTCATTCATTTGTTCATTTTAAGGAGATAGATATAGGGTTTATGACCTCAAAGAGAAAATGATTCAGATACCAAATATCCAATTTCTGAACTTAACTTTATCACTTTTTTCTATGTGATCTCAAGTCCCAAACTCTGCCAAGCCTTGATTTCCTCCTCTGTTTTATGCAGATAACAATACTTGCAAAATATACCTTGTAAGGCTGTTGTGAGCATGAAATGCGACTATGGATGTAGTGTGCTTTTGTGAACCATGAAGTCTTTATAAATGTTAGACAGTAGTATAATTCTTTTTTAAAAAAATCGATAATGTGAGTGCAAGATGGGAAAAATCTTAGCTGATCACTTTAGGATTTTCTTCTCAGATGACCACTCTTCAACATTGTCTCTCACTCACTAGACCAGTCTCAGGATAGATACTTCTTTAACAGCTCATTATCTGAACCTGCGGCACCATCAAGGCTGCTGCCACAGGATAAATCACCCTAACTGTAGAGAGTTAATTTGTCTGACTATAAAGTGCATTCAATAAGTGTAAAACAAAACTAATTGGTTCTCTTCCATACAAATTTAATCATACCATAAAATGTGATCAATGCAAATAAAAACCATTGAGTAGGTTAAGTGTCAAGAATCCATAAAAGGAAAAATGGTCCATGTGCATTATTGCTGGAATCGAAATCTGGATGAGTTTTCCCTTGCGCATTAATCATCTCGAACATTGGACTTGACAATAACTGGCCTCATTGGAGGGATTCTGAAATTTCTCTCTTTTGTGTATATTGTACAATGGAGATAATTTCTCCAATGATTTCTTAGTGCATGTGTTATCTTTTAATATGTTCTGGATAATACTAATGGAACGGCACATTTCACACGTCTGTGACAGGCAGACATCGCCAACAGAGGCACTGGTCGTGCCTTTTTTGTGCAGACAAATGTCGGGGAGAGACTGAGTCTCTGCAGATAACAGCTGGATGCCTGTAGAATGACACATGCATTCTACAATGCTCACCCACCGAGGGGTATGTTCTTTATTCTCTGTCCTTCAGAGGGAGCCAAATTTTGAGGATATGGAAAACTGGTCTAGCCAAGGATTAAAAGCAGACATCGGGACAGAGACCTGAAGAGAAATATCCCAAGCAGATGCATTTAAGGGTCTTGCTTCAATACAGGAGATGAGTACAGGTTGGGGCAGGGAGTCAATGGGATTGGATGTGTTGCAATTTGGGTTCAAGGCTATTGATAGCATGGTTTTGGAATCTGACGTTATCTTTAGTGATTGCTTTTACAGAACCTACCAATTCACACAATTTATTCTACTTAGGCAGAATGATTTTAGTGCAAAAGGTATTATTGATTCTGTAGTCAGAGAATTTGGATTCAAATTCAGATTTTATCTGAATTAACTTGAACATTCATTTAGCTTGGGAAAGAAATACCTTAACTCCTTCATCTGAGGAATGAAGGGATTGAACTAAGTACCTTCTAAAGTTTCTTTCCATTCTAAATCCATAATCCTTTGGGAAGAACTTTAAAAATATATTTGTTGACTAGCATCCTAAAATCTTAGACTCTTAGAGAGTCAATGTGGTATAGGTTAATGGTGCCAAAGTCAAAAAGAAAAATGAAACTCTAATCCACTGGTAAGTAAGGATATCTGCAAGATAATATAGTGACTTAGAAAACTGCATATTAAAATTATCTATGTTCTATTGTATTTTTATTTATTTTGTTCAATACTTCTTAAATACATTTTAATCTGATTCTGTAGAGGTTGGCAGTGTTGCTGCCCTATCCTGTTTGACACCTTTTTAATTAGGGGGAGAACACTGGTCTTCAGGTAGTATAATATCAGGTTCAAGTCTCAGCAGATTCTGAAACAAGCTACTTAATTTTCTCTGAACCTCAGTTTTCCTACCTATAAAATAGGGATAATCATGTTCCTATTTACTTCACAGAATTGTCATCTAGTCATCTAGCATTGTAAAACTCTTAATATGTACCAGGCAAACAAAGGCAAAAAATGAACAAAATCCAACAGTTTCATAAATATAATAATAACATAATAAAATGTATGTTCAATATGTTAATTAATAATATGTTAAATACAAAACATGTACATAAATTAATTGTGCATCTATAACAATATACATGTGTATATATTCATATATATGTAATATATAATGTAGCTATGTATGTATATAATTATATATAATAAATAGAAATATTATATTTTATCATATATTTTAATAGAATATATTTCTCTGTATGTAATATATAAAATACAATAAAAATATAAAAAAAATTACTCATAGCATAATGTCATCAAAGTGCTTTGAAAACTGCAAAAATGTCTATATTTCTTAGATTTCTAGGCCTTCATAGAATATTGGGATCTTAAATTTGATCTCATATCAAATGCTCAGTCAAAACAGATTAGTTCCTTCACCTGAGATGGGAAAATCCTTTCTTGTCCACTGTCTACCAGTTATGCTGCACTGGGAAGAGTCTTAGATCTGGCATCTGAATCTGGGCTATGCTTTTTGCAACCTGTGTGAGCCTGAGAAAATTCCTTCACCTCTAGGCATCTTACTTTTCTTATGTATAAAATGAGGACTTTGGACCAAATGATCTTTGGGATTTCTTTCAGCACTGAAAACTCTGATCAGCTCTGAAACAATGTTCATATAAAATCTTTTTTGTATTTTTCTGAAATATGTCAATGTTTATTCAGTATACTTAGTAAATAATACAAATACTGTTTTATTAAAAGAACAATAAAGTGTAGAGCAGTTAAGCTGTGAATCAAGTGATGTTTTCTTTTTGTTTTTCTCTGCTGTGCCTCATAGTCCACACTAGTTCCATAATACCTAACAGCCTCAGGGAAGGATGATGTATCTCTCCTACTATAATAGTAAATATTCCTTTTGTTTGAATTATATGCTATATATACTTTATGGCTTTGGGAAAGAGCATTGGGTTTGGAGTCAGAACACCAGGGCCTAAAGTCACTGAACTTTTAGTAGCCTCACTTTCTTCATCCATAAAATAGCAATGATGGCACTTGCACCATTTGCCTCCTGGGGGTGAAATAATACTGCATTGAACTGTGAAAGTGCTTTGTAACCATAAAGAGGTATATAAATGTCAGTGATCATCATCACTGTGGTTTTTATTTTTATTCCATCAGCAAGGAGAAGATAGAGTCAGAATTAGAATACAGATGCCCTAAGCCAGCTGAGAAGATCCATCTATATTCCACTAAGGACCCTTCCCTCTCCTTCTTTTCTCAAATGAACTTTGGCAGCAAGTTCAGTTAAGATGTGCACTTCTGTGAAGCCTGTTGGTATTGAACTTGGATTGCACTGAAGTTCATGAATTTAAAGGTGCTGCAGTGTGGACTATCTATCTGTTCTTGCTTTGAACTCCTCCCCCTCAGAAAACACCTTCCCCCATCTACCTTTCTAATATCCAGCCATCAGAAGCACTTACATATTTCTTTCCAAGGAAAGCTGGGAAAAAACCTAAACATCCACAGCCTAGAATTTGGAGGCTTCATTCTATTATCTCATAAAACATCATGTTCATATCATAATTTCCATCCAGAGAGAGGATTTGTCATGCTGAGTCTGAGATGCATACAAATCGCCCTCCTAAACCGCTGGCTACAATAAACAAACTTCAGTTGCAGACAGTTTACTTGATAAATACCTAATAAAGCTTAAATAATTATTTAAAGCAGACAAATGGAAGAGAGAGAGAGAGCAACCTGAGGTGCCATTGTAATAAATCACAGGGGTGGAGAAGCAGTCCCAAGTCTTAAGGGAAAGAGTTCATTCCCTGGCCTGGGAATAAAGACTCTAAAAAGAAGTGAGGTTTGAATAGTGGAGAAAAATTCTGGAGCATTAATGGTTGGTTGAGACACAAGATAGGATTTTCGCCTTGAAACAAGTGAGTTTGTGGACTTGATTTAGCATTTGTAATAGAGAATATCAGAATCCAAGAATCACAGTCACTGTGAGTTGGATGGTTGTAGATGGTCACCCTGATATTTGGCCAGGAATACCCTATATAACACTGGCAAATGAGAATATAACCCACTTTTTTCTGAGGCAGTTTCCCTTTTCCTTTTTAGTCACTTCTAACTACTAGAAAGGTTTTTCTTTCAGAAAATTGAAATCATTCTTTCTGCTGCTCTCATTCAGTGCCTCTAGGGTCAAGGAGATCACTTCTATTTTCTTTTCTATGTGAAAGGTCTTGGATGACTTAAATACATTCATCTTGTCCTTCCTAAAACTCCTCATTCCGCAAATGAGTCTTGTGTGATAGACTTTCTTGGTCTCTCATCATCCTGAGCATCTTCTTCTGCATCCATTACCCAACAGGCCAATGACTTTTCTAAAATGTGGCAACTAGACATAAACACACTATGACAATATAACCTGATCTGGGCAAGGAGCAGCAAGACAGTAACCCACTCTGTTATGAGCAATCCACTTTTAGGAACACATTAGTTTTTTGGATTACCACCTTGCCCTGTTCATAGAAAGCAGTGGATTGAGTGCCAGCCTGAAGTAAGGAAGACTCATTTTCCTGATTTCAAATCTGGTCTTAGATACTTACTAATTGTGTGACCTTGGGTAAATAACTTAATCCCGTTTGCCTCATTTTTTTCCTCTGTAAAATGAACTAGAGAACAAAATGACACTTTAGTGTCTTTGCCAAGGAAACCTCTATTGGTGTTACAAAAAATTGGACATAACTAAAAAGTTATTGAATAGCCACAACTACTCATAGGATTATGGACTTGAAGAGACTTCCTTTAATTTTACAAATAAGTAATTTTACAGTCAGTGACTTGCTTAATCACATATTAATAGTAAAGATAAATCATTAAACAAGTTCCATTAATTACAAATCAAATACTCTAACTCTTACCATCATTGAATGAAAATGAAAATGCAGAATTTTTTTCAATATAATTTGTCATCTAGTCATAAATCTCTTTCCTGTACTTAGGTAGTTTATTTCTTGAACCTAAGAGTCAGATTTTACTTTTAACCTTAAATTCTTCTATAATTCTTAAATTCTATATAATAATGTCTATTTATATGTATATATATAATATTATGATCAACCTAGTCTTTGAATATGATTTTAGATTCTGACCATGTAGTTCACAGGTTAGCTAACACAGTCAGATTAATAGAGTTGGCAAATGTGATAAACATTCCCTCTACCAAAAGATAGTATGGTATAATAGAAAAATAAGGGATTTGGAATCAGAGGAGGACTGTATTCTAAACCTATCTGACACTAATTGTGTAACTGTGGGCAAATAGCCTCTAGTTAGCCTTAGTTTCCTTATTTATATAATGTAGATAATGTCCAGAATATCTACAGATATTTTATCACAGCTCCACACCTGATACAATGAATCTTTCAAAACCTGAGGGTTCCAATGAACATTCTCTTTAATAAAAACAATTGGGATACCAAAGTAAAATTAAAAACAAGAAAAGGGAGTTTCTTGGAGTACCAGAAACTGCCACCAAAGTTCTCTCTCTCTCTCTCTATATATACATATATACACACATACATATATGTATATATATATACATACACACATATGTACACACACATTATATACACACACATACATATGTGTGTGTGCGTGTTGTGTGTGTGAGAGAGAATGGATATATTTATGTATTTCACCTCTCTTTTTTTTGTTTCAAAAATAGGGACCACAATTGTCTTCTCCTTTTATCAGTTTTCTCATTCTCGAAAATTTTCAAAGATCACTGATGATAACACATTACTCAAATCTACCAGTTTTTTTCTCTTTCCATGATCTGGAATGGAGGTCATTTGAACTAGATGATTTAAACTAGTTAAGGAGAATTAGTTGCCCTTATAACCATGTATCTTGGCTTTCAATTCCCATTGACCATTTTATTCTATTCCTTGTAGTCAGAAGAAGGTAGAGGAAATAGAAGCAAACTAAGGGAATAATAGTTCTTCTTTTTCCTCATCTTACACTATCATAAGTGTGTGGCAGTGCAAAGAATATTTAACCTGGAGTCATAAAAGTTGTTGTTCAGTTATTTCAACCTCTCTGTGACTCCACTTTTTTTGAGGGGGAATCATTGGTCATTTTCTTCTCTAGCTCATTTTACAGTGGAGGAGCTGAGATAAACAGGATTAAATGACTTGTTTAGGGTCACACAGCTAGTAAATATCTGAGGCCAGATTTGAATTCAGGTTCTCTTGATTCCCAGGCTGGTACTCTATCCATGTGTGCCACCTAAATTTCCCTTCATAAGGGACCTGCATTTTAATCCCACTTCTATCACTTACTAGCTGTGTTATAATAGGTAAATTATTTAAATGAGCCTTGATTTCCTATCTGAAAGTAACAATGCCTAGAGTACCTATCTCACTGGGCTACCATGAGTTTCAAATAAAATAAAGTGTATAAATGTTCTTTGTTAAACTAACATGCCGAATAAATGACAGCTATTATGATGATCCCCTCATTTCTCTCCTCTCTTTGATCTTCCTCTCACCCCCAACATAGCAGAAAAAAGCTCTTTTGTTATCCTCAGTATTGATTACCAGGCTTAACTCATTTTGAGCTCTACAATTCCTAACACCAATCTCCCAGGGATGTTACTGTTTTGTATTCATCTTCTATTACTTGCCTTTCCTTGCATCTTCTCTACATGTCAATAAAAAAATCTGAGTGGTTGATAAGTTCCACATTGGTCAACATTCATTTTTGTAAAACTTTGTCTTCTAAATTTTTCTTCTTCCATCTCTGCCCTCTCCCTCCTCAAGACAGTAAACCATCTGATATAGGTTAAATATATGCAATTCTTTTGAACATATTTCCATATTTATCATATTGTGCAAGAAAAATTAGACCAAAAGAAAAAAAGAGCATGAGAAGAAACAAACAAAAAGATGGTGAAAATACTATTCTTCAATTCATATTCAATCTCCATAGTTCTTTTTCTGAATGTGACTGGCATTTCCCATCACAAGTCTATTGGAATTGCCTTGAATCACTGTGTTGTTGAGAAGAGCCAAGTCCACCACAGTTGATCATTACATAATCTTGTTACTGTGTACAATGTTTTCCTGGTTCTGCTCATTTTACTCAGCATCAGGTCATGGAGGTCTTTCCAGACTTTTTTGAAAGCAGCCTCCTCATCATTCCTTATAGAACATAATATTCATATACCATAACTTAATCAGCAATTTCCCAGCTGATGGGCATCCACTCAATTTCCAGTTCCTTGTTTGAGGCCAGAGTTGAACTCAGGAAGATGAATCTTCCTGACTCCTGGTCCAGCACTTCACTATCTAGCTGACTTTAGTGCATAAAAAGATCTTTTTAAAAATTCATTGACTTTTTTGAGATATATGCATAATATTTGCCTCCTGGATCAAAGGGTATGGGTATTTTAGTCATCATTTTTTAAGCAACATTCCAAAAGGCTTTCCAGAATGTTCAGATCATTTGACAGCTCCACCAACTGTATTTTAGTTTGGAGGGATTGTGAAAAGACAGACACATTAATGCACTGTTGGTATAACTGTGAATTGCCTAAATGGAACTTACTAATAGGAAATTGAAAATATAATATTATAGTGTTACTATCTGAAGTATATTGCATTACTACCACTTTTGGCAGAGTCTCAATTTCTAATTCTTATTTTCTATGCTATACCCTATATCTTTGTACAAAGAAGAGGAAGAATACAGTGGGGAAACATCCAAAGGTCTTTTCTTTGGTAGATGAGAGTTACCAAGAATTCTCAATCTTAAAGTTACAAAGTGGGATAAAAAATGTCTCCTGACATTCTAGTTTATACCATCTCTATTAAGATTGCAGTGAATTCTAATGCATTATGGGTGAAGTTGTGAACTGATTTAGCCATTCTAGAGAACAATTAGGAACTAAGCCCAAAAGGTTATAAAAGTGGTCATAGCCATTGATCCAGCAATGTCACTGCTGGGTCTGCATACCAAAGAGAACATAAAAGAGAGAAAAAGACTCGCATGTGCAAAAATGCTAGTAGTACCTTTTTTATGGTAGCAAGGAATTGGAAATTAAGTAGATATCCATCAATTGGGAAATGGCTGAATAAGTGGTAGTATATCCATTTAATGGAATATTACTTTTCTATAAGAAATGATGACAGGATAATTTCAGAAAAGCCTTGAAAGATTTATATGAATTGATGCAGAGTAAAGTGAGTAGAACTAGGAGAACATTGTACACAGAAACAGTAAGATTGTGTGATGATCAGAAACAATAGACTTAACTTTTCTCAGCAATGCAGAGATTTAAGACAATTCCAACAGATTTGGGATGGAAAATGCCATCCATATCCAGAGATAGAACTATGGAAACTTTCAGCTTTTTGTTTCTTTGTTTTTTCTTTCTCATAATTTTTCCCTTTTGTTCTGTTTTTTCTTTCACAACATGACTAATATGGAAATATGTTTAAAATGATTTTACATGTATAACCTGTATCATATTTATTACTATATTTGGGAAGGGAAAGAAAAGGGAGAAAAGAAGAAAAATAATTTGGAACTCAAAATCTTACAAAAATGAATGTTGAAAATTATCTTTACATGTAATTGGAAAAACAAAATATTATTTAAAAAATTCCACGAATTTCCAAGTAGCAGGTATATGAATCTTACTTTAAGGTCAATAAGTCATAGTCTTTGCTAAATCTCTTCTTGTCAAGAAGTAGGCACATGCTATCAGCTAACTGTTAGTTAACTTCCATGAGTAGGTAAACCCAAGAATAGAGGAGATTCTATGACCAAAACGAGAGGATCACAAGAGAAAAAAGTTAGATGGTTTTGATTATGTAATTTTCTAAATTGTACAAAACCCCAAAGCAGCTAAAATTAGAAGTGAAGAAGATAATTTGGAATTTTTTTTGCCACAACTTTCTTTGGTGAAGATCCTATTTCTAAGATAAATAGGGAACTGATTCAAATGTATAAGAATAAAAGCCATTCCCTAATGATAAATTACAAAAATAAGAAAGAAAAAGAGACAGTTTTCAAAGGATGAAATCAAAGGTATCAATACCCATAAGAAAAAATGCTCCAAATAATTAATAATTAGAGAAACATGAGGAAAATTATTTTAACTGATGCATAGTGAACTAAGCAGAACCAGGAAGACAATTTACACAATTATAGCAACCCTATCGGGAGAAACTACTTAAAAGATTTAAGAACTCATCAATGTAATGACCAACCATAATTTATAAGATTCAGATGAAACATGCTACCCATCTCCTGGCAGAGGGGTGATGGACTCATGGTGCAGATTGAAACATATTCTTTTTTTGCATATGACTATTGCAGGAATTTGTTATCCTTTACTATGCATATAGTTATGAGGATTTCTTTTTTTTTTAAAATAACAGGGTCAAATGGGGTGTGGGAGGGAAAAAAGGTAAATTCTTGCTAATAGAAAAAAATGTTTATTTCAAAAAGTTTCAGTCAGAGAATATAATCAGTTTGATCTCTGACAACTGTCCAGTATAATTCTCATATAGCTCTCCTTTCCATATTTTTGCCTCTCTTTGGCATTTACAATATGGAAAATGAAAGAGAAGGCAATTAAACACAAGAATATAAAGGCTGTTTCACAGCATTTGCAATCATTTCTCCTAAATTCTTTGAAATCTACTTTGCTAAAATCTAGGTTATATACCCTGATTTTTTCCTTCCATGGTTTATGTATCACAAGCTTTATAATATAGTAGATAATTTCTCCCAAAACACCATTAATTTACTTTAAGAACACGTTCTTATCTATTTGATCAGATACTGTCTCAGAAAGACAACTTGACTCTAAGCATTGGAGAATGAAATTATCATTAAAGACATTCAAGAATTTCTCAATTGTTCTACTTTTGATCTATAGAGCTAAATAATATATCTAGATAGAAGAAGCTCCTTATTAATATTTTAATGTGTTTTCTTTTTTTTAAATAATAGCTTTTTATTTTCAGTATACATGCAAATATAGTTTTCAACATTTACCTTTGTAAAACCTTATGTTCCAAATTTTTCTCCCTCCCTTCCCTCTTAGACAGCAAATAATCCAATATATGTTAAACATATATAGTTCTTCTACACATATTTTCATATTTATCATGCTGCACAAGAAAAACCAGATGAAAAAGGAAAAAAATGAAATAGAAAATGAAAAGCAAGCAAACAACAACAAATAAGATGAAAAAACTCCATTGTGATCCACATTCAGTCCCGACATTCCTCTTTCTGGATGCAGATGGCTCTCTTCATCACAAGTCTATTGGAATTAACTTGAATCACCTCACTGTTGGAAAGAGCCATGTCCATCAAAATTGATCATCACATAATCTTGTTGTTAAAAGTGTTTTCATGACATTTTTGTAATATATTTCCTATACACATATCTATTTCCTCCTTCTTGCTTGGTGGTTTGTACTATACACAGAATAAAATATCACTTGTTTTAGACTCCATTTATTTTAATCCAAATCCTTTCTACTAAACTTTCACTCTCAAATTAATAGGTTTTCTAACATTATGTCTACTTAATATTCAGTGCTGTCTTTATTTATTCATAGCACCTCTTTCTTTAGAACATATCATTCTAAACTATCTTTCAGACATAAGTCAGCTCCCACCACATTTCTATAATATATAGGTCAACTTTATGTATTATAGAAACACACTAATAAAGAAAGGACATTTCTTCCAGGACATTTTAGTGAAAGGAATTAACTAAAGATATCCACTTTAGATATAAAAGCACCATCATATATTATATATATAATCAGTGTCATCATCAACATATTGTTACCTTCACTATGTTCATTATAATCAGCAACATAATAATTATAATCCTATAATCCCATGTCATCCTAATTGTCAATAGAATCAGTGCTATTATTAATATCAAATGCTATTAGCAAGTGCTGAACATCTGCTCTGTATCCTTTTGGGGGAGATATAAAGTTTAGAATATGACTTTTCCTACAGGACCTATGGTGTCAATGGAATGATAGGACACACACACACACATATGTAAAAAGATGAGTATAAAGATAATTAATAATGATATTGTATATCTTCCATTAGACTGTTTTCTTTTTTCTCCTTCACTACATTTTTCTTTCCAAATCTTGGCTCCCTAGAAAAGCAAGGAATACTCTTGAGGATTGACTGGGTAATTTAATGTGAAAACAGTTGCTCAAGATCATTCTCACATTATGAGAGGGTATTTAAAAAAAATCAAAGTTACCATGTTCTATAATGAAGACACCAAAGGAGGGCAGCCTGTCATACATAACAGAGTTTCAGCTCTAGTTGCCAATCTGTCAATTACAAGGACATTGAAGAACCCTTGAAAAGTCAATGAGTATCTAGATAGATCCATATAGATGGTAAGACATGAATGTATCAAGCTGAGACAAATACTGCTTTGCATACTTAACCTTTGAGATCAAAGTGCTTAGAGAATTGGGTATAGAAATAACCTGCCTATAATCTTTATTTTATTATTATTTATTTATTTTTGCAAGGTAATTGGGGTTAAGTGACTTGTTCGGGGTCACACAACTAGTATCTGAGGCTGGATTTGAATTTAGATCCTCATGTCTCCAGGAATGGTACTTTATTTATTGTGCCATCTAGCTACCTCCCAGCCTTTAGATGTTGCCGGAACACACTCCTAGACATAGAGGAATGAATGAGGGAAATTGAGATTTGTGCTTTTCTAGTTTCAAAGTCATCGTCGTTATTTGGATTTTCCATGTAGTAAATAATATATTTAATCTAGTATAAATGAATAATCCTTCTGGATGAACATGCAAAGTAGGAAAATAGTTTGGAATCCTGAAGAAATATGGTCATGAACTGAGCTAGTTATTCATTAGAACATGATAGAATAACAGAAATTAAGTTTTGAAAGGGCCTGAAATGACCATTTAGTCCAAATTATATCTAAAAGGAAAACACTATAACATATAGATGGTTAACCAACCCTATGTGTGTGTGTGTGTGTACAAATAAAATAAAACCAATGTGACAAAAAATGGAAAGGAATCATTATGGATCTTCAATATGGATAATGATGGATTTAAAAAAATAACCAGAGCTGGTAAAATTTATATTTTAATAAGGGTATCAGGAAAGATGTATCATAGATCTAGCTTTTAGCACCATCCAGAGGCTTGATCAAATCAGTCAGATCATTGGTATGGCTATTTCATTAAACATATCTAATTACTCAGAAGGGTCAGCTTCATTTTAGTTTTCTCGATTTACAGAGGTGTCAAACACAAATAGGAGGGGGGAAGAAGGTCATTAAAGTGTACATGAGGATCTCTGTAAAATGAGTACTGATTTAGAGAAAGCACATATTAACATTATCTATGTTCTATTGTATATTTTTATTTTTTAATTTTTTCTAGTTATACTTTAATCTGGGTTTGCTTACACAGGAGTCATATATTTGATTCCACTAATTGTACTACTTGCATCAAAATGAATCACAGTGCACATATGCTCAGTGCCATATGAATAGCATAAACAGGTCCCAAGAGTTCAGGGAGTAGATGTGATATAGTGGAAATAGTATTAAACAGTGTCAAAAGAGTTGGATTTGAGTTTCAACTTACATCCTTATTAGCTGTGTGACTGTGAGGCAATCAGGTCACTTCTCTTAATCTTTTCTTCAAGATTTAGAGATCAATAACTATAAAATGTACTTGCTGTAAGAAAATCACAGTATAAATCAATGGGCTTGGATTAAAATTGTGATTTTATTGCTTACTTCTTATATGCCCTTGAATGTCTTTTACTGACTACTATTATTTTACTAAAATAATGTTTTATTGATTTATATTATATTATTATATACATATATATATATATCTTACATTTTCAAATATATCCTTATCTCTACCCTCTCCCAGGGGAAAATTGATAAAACTAATCAAACTAATCAAAATACTGAAAAAAATCTAATGCAATATAACTGTGTTCCATATCCAATGTACCTTCTCATAAATCTTTGTTAGAATCAAAAACTATATGGGATTTCACATAATTAAGTATTGTTTTGGTGCTGTTTTTTCCCAATTTGCATTGTTGTAGTGATCATGTATAATGTTTTCTGGTTCTTCCTCTTTCACTCTTTATCAGTTTATGCAAGTCTTCCCATCCTTCTCAAATTTGTAATTTATCAATTTATCAACATGTCACAATTTGCTTAACCATTCTGCATTCTATAATTTTCCCCACTCTATGATACTGCAAATGCAACTATAAATATTTTGGAGTATATGAAATCTTTTATGTCTAATAATGGGGTTTCTGAATCAAAGGACAGGAATATTTTAATAACTCTCTGCATAATTCCATAGTGTTGACAGCATATTTTAATCTCTCCCAGATCTATTTCTAACATGTGAAAATAAGGAACATTGAACTAGATGACCTTCAAGTTTCCTGCCAATCTTAGAATTTGTGGAAATATGTTACCTTGATGGCTCTGTGATTTCTTTGCTGTGGTTAAGACCTTTAATTTTGTAGATCCAATTTGTGCATACCCTACCCATGTCCTTTCATTCTGTAGGGTTCCATGTTCTTCGATTAATCTTCCTCTGGGGATCCACATAACACCCTAAGTACTTCCCTCCAGATTTCTGGATGTGGAGGATAACAATGGAGCACATGAGCTACACTTTGGTCATCCCTTGATTTCAACCAACCCATGTACTTTTCCAGTCATGTTTCTCTATGATGATATACCAGGATTAAATCTAATTATATGAAACTTGATAAGGATAATGTACATGATATACTTGGTTTCAAAAAATTATATAGACATAATTGGGGAGGCATAATTAAGAATATAGACTTACATATGCCTTAGAAATTATCAAATGCAATCCTCCCATTTTACAGATGAGGAAACTGGAGAGCAGAGATTTTCTAAAAAATATTTATTTATTTGTAATATACATTGCTTTATGAATCATGTTGGAGGAGAAAAATCAGAACAAAAAGGCAAAACCATGGGAGAGAAAAACAAAAAATGAAAAAAGAAGTGAACATAGCATATGTTGATTTACATTCAGTCTCCATAGTTCTTTTTCTAGTTGTAGATGGCATTTTAATACTGATCACTGAACCACTGAGAAGAACCAAATCTGTCATAGTTGATTGTTGCACATTCTTGCTGTTATTATATACAATGTATTCCTGGTTCTGCTTGTTTGGCTCAGCATCAGTTCATGTAAATATTTCCTTTCTAAAATCAGCTTGTTAATCATTTTTAAAAATAAAACAATAAGATTTCATTACCTTCATATACCACAACTTGTTCAGCTATTCCCTAATTGATAAGTATCTAATTTTCTCATTTTCTAATTCTTTGCTATCACTAAAAGAGCTAATACAAACATTTTGCACATGTGGCTCCTTATCCCTCCTTTATTATTCCTTGGGATACAGACATTAGTGGCATTTCTGGGTCAAAGGATATGCACAGTTTTATAGCTCTTTGGGCATAGTTCCAAATTGTTCTCCAGAATGGTTAGGTCATTTCACAATTACATGAACAATGCATTAGTGTCCCAGTTTTCTCACATCCCCTTCATTTATCATTATCTTTTCCTGTCATCTTAGCCAATCTTGAAGTATAAGGTGGTACCTCAGAGTTGTTTTAATTTGTATTTCTCTAATCGGTAGTGATTTAGAACATTTTTTTCATGTGATTATAGGTGGCTTAAATTTTGTCATTTGAAAATTGTCTGTTCATATCCTTTGGTCATTTATCAATTGGGGAATGACTTGTATTCTTATAAATTTGACACAATTCTTTATATATTTTAGAAACTAGAACTTTATCAGAAACACTGGCTGTAAAATTTGTTTCCCAGTTTTCTATTTCCCTTTTAATCTTGTTTCTATTGGTTTTATTTATGCAAAACCTTTTTAATTTAATGTAACCAAAGCTGTCCATTTTTCCTTTTATAATGTTCTCTAGGGTTTTTTTTTTTGGCCATGAATTCCTCCTTTCTCCAAAGATCTGAGAAATTATCCCTTGTTTTTCTAATTTATTTATAGTATCATCCTTTATGCCCAGATTTTGTATCCATTTTGATCTTATTATATGAGGTATGAGATATGTTTATGCTGAGTTTCTGACATATTATTTTCCAGTTCCAGCAATTTTTGTTAAATATTGAGTTCTCATACCAATAGCAAGAGTTTGGGGGTTTATGAGATACTAGATGACTGCAGATCCTGATTATTGTATCATGTTTATCTAATCTATTCCACTGATCCACCACTCTATTCCTTAGCCAGTACCAAATGGTTTTGATGACTGCTGCTTTATAAAATAGTTTTAGGTTTGACACTGCTAAGTCACCATTTTTTGTATTTTTTCCCATTAATTTCCTTGATATTCTAGACCTTTTGTTCTTCCAGATAAATTTTGTCATTATTTTTTTTAGTTTTATAAAATACTTTTTTGAAGGTTTGATTGGTATGGCACTGAACAATTTAGGCAGAATTGCTATTTTTATCATATTAACTTGGCCTACCCATGAGCAATTGATATTTTTCCAATTGTTTATTAAATTATTTAAATCTGACTTTATTTGTGTGAGGAGTGTTTTATAATTGTGTTCAATTTGGGTTTGTCTTGGCAGGTAGACACCAAAATATTTTTTCTATAGTTACTTTAAATGGAATTAGTCTTTCTATCTCTTGCTGCTGGGCTTGTCAGTAATATATAGAAATGCTGATGATTTGTGTGGGTTTAATAAAGCTGTTAATTGTTTCTAGTAGGTTTTTGAATGATTTTCTAGGATTTTCTAAATATACCATCATATCATCTGCAAAGAGCGATAGTTTTATTTCCTTATTGCCTATTCTAATTCCTTTCTTTTCTTATTACTAAAACAAACATTTCTAGTACAATGTTGAATAACAGTGGTGATAATGGACACCCTTGTTTCACCCTTGATCTTAATGGGAATGCATCCAGTTTCTCTCCATTGCAAATAATACTTTCTGTTGGTTTAGATAAATACTGCTTACTTTTAAAAGGAAAGATCCCTTTATCCCTATGCTCTCTAGTGTTTTTAATAAAAATTGGTGCTGTATTTTGTAAAAGCTTTTTCTGTTTTTATTGAGATTATCATATGATTTCTGTTAGGTTTGTTATTGATATGGACAATTATGGCAATAGTTTTCCTGATGTTGAACCAGCCCTTCATTCCTGGTATAAATCTCACTTGGTTATAGTGTATCATTCTACTGATAAGTTGCTGTAATCTCTTTGCTAATGTTTTATTTAAAATTTTTGCATCAATATTCATTAGGAAGATTGGTCTGTAATTTTCTGTCTTTGTTTTGGCTCTTCCTGGTTTAGGTACCAATACATATTTGTGTCATAGAAGGAGATTAGAGATATTAATTGTCATTCCCAGGGGCACATAGCTAGTAAGTACTAGAGGCTGAACTTGAACCCAAGCATTCATTACAACAAATCTACAACTCTTTTCACTGTTCCACTCTGTCTCCATCTATATGATTGTAAAATAACCCACCTCAAATGCCACTTTTATCAGGAAGATCTCAATAAGCATTTATTAAGCACATAGTATATATCAGGCACTGCATTAATATGATGATGATAATGATGATGATATGAAGAAAGGCAAAATAGTCTCTGCCCTTAAGAAGTTTAAAATTTAATAGGGGAGATAATATGCAAACATCTATGTATAAATGAGATACATACATATACACATATTTATATATATATGTGTGTATAAATATGTATGTGTGTGTGTGCTAGTTTTACAAGGAAGATAGCAGACTTAAAGGGAATCAGGAAAGGTTTCTTGCAGAAGGTGAGATTTTAGCCGGCACCTAAAGGAAATTGGGGAAGTCAGGAGATGAAGATGATGAAAAAGAGTATTCCAAGCATGGGGGACAGCTAGTGAAAATGCCTGGAGTTAGATATGGAGTGTAATGTGTGAGGAACATTAAGGACACCAGTTTTACTGTATTGAAGAGTAGGGGGAGGGCAATAAGGTATTACAAGACTGGAAATATAGGAAAGGACCAGATTATTAAGCGCATTAAAAGCTAAAGGGAAGATTTCATATATGATCCTGGAGGTAAAATGGAGGCTTCACTAGTTATTCTTATTGGTTACAACATTCTTTTCCAGGCCAAGAATAACATTTGATTTTTGTTCTTTTCTAAAAATCTCCTGTTTTCTAATTATTAGTATTTGTTTCTTATCTAATATTGCTTCTAAATGTCATCTCTCCTCCAAGTCTTGCATGTGCTCTGGACACATTGAAGTTTAATAAATGGTTTTTTTTTTATTGAAAACTAAGTGATTGAAAGAATTGGTGTGAAAAAAAAGATATGGAAGCTTTAGCTGAATGAAGCTCAATGAGTCAACAATGTGAAAAGGAAGAAAAAAAATTAATGTAATCATATACTGCATAGGAAGAGAAGTAATAGATATTCTGTCTTGGTCAGCCCATTTCTAAAGCATTTTGTTCAGTTCTGGGCAACATATTTGCGGAAGGACATAAGCAAATCTTAGGCAACTCCAAAGGAAGGAAAGTAGAATGAGGAAGAACATGGAAATTGTCCTATATAAAGGTCATCTGAAGGAAGTAAGGATGCTATTCTGGAAAAGAGAAGGCATGAAGTAGATATCACAGTTATCAAGCATTTGAAGTGTTGTGTATGGAAGAGAGATTGAAGTTATATTTAGTATTACTGGGAAGATAGTAGAATTAAGGGAAATAGGAAAGGCTTCTTATGAAGGTGAGATTTTAGCTGGGATCTGAAGGAAGCTGGGGAAGTCTTGACTTCACAGAAGGCACAAAAATTTCAATTCCTTCACTAAAGGAATTAGTTTTCTTTTCTTCTTTTTGTCTTTACATTCCCAGTCCTTGCATATGGTAGGTACTCAGTACATTTTTATTGAATGAATGAATGACTGAATGAATAAACTAGAAGCAATAGACAGAAGTCATTGAGGGAGGGTTCTGTGTGATTGCAAGGAAAAATCTCATAACAATTAGAACTTAACAAAATGACATGGACTGCCTCAAATGGCATGATCTTCCCCAAAATGGAAATATCCAAGCAAAAAGTAGATGATTTTTCAGATCAGGATTAGAACAGGTGACCTCAGAGGACCTCCCCAACTCTCCATTTCTGAGATTTTGTAGTTCAAGGCTGATGTGCTTGGCTAACCTTGGACTATTACTGAATCAAGAAATGAAGTAGGTTCTTTCCAGAGTGTCTGACAGAGAGACAGATTTTCAAAGCTCCCCAACTCTAGGTGAACCTGATGCTGGGACACGAACTCTTGAGTTTTTCTGAGGTGACAGCGGGCCCTGGTCAGCAATCCCATCACTTATGCTCTCATTTTGGCTTTCTGTGCTCAGTGGTATTTCAGGCTGGGTGCCCAGCACTCTCAGAATGGGCTCTCACAAACATTATGACAAATTACAAGCATTTCACTCCACTGAGTTCCTTGAATCCTTCCTTAGCAGGGGAGGGAGAACTCAAGGCTACAGAAGGAGCCTTTGAAGGCAGCAGGGCAAATCAACTGGCAGAGATGGAGGATAAGCGGTAATAAAATGTGAAAGGCTGAGCTTCTGTCCTTTGAGATACATTATGCAGTTTATAAATAAAGTTCCATAGTTTAAGCCATATGTAGAAGGATGCAGTTTTTGGAGGCTTCCCAAAAGCTGACCTTGAAAGGAAGGTATGAAATGTCTTTGGAAACAACTTCTTGATGTACACAAAAAATACAAAACAGGGCATGAGCTTTTGTGCTTGGCATCTTTTGAACCAATCTGAGGTTTTAATATCTTAAAAAGATATACTTTTTTGCTTATCCACTGCTAATGATAGCCTGTCTTCTTCACAAATTTCAGTCAAAACTCCTACCCTTCCCAGAAATAAATTCTCATCATTGTAGACCCTCACTATAACTTACTCATTACTTGATTGTAACTATGTCTGATGGGCAGAGAATTGGATTAAGAGTAGGAGGTGAAGGTTCTGATTCCAGACTTATCACTGAGCCTTTGTATATACATGGGTTTTCCCTTGTATTGATTTTCTATAACAGAATGCTGGGTGTGATATCTCAAGTCTTTTCTGGTCCTGTGCATGTTTGATTCACTTTATGAATTCTCTTCAGAGAAATAAGTTCTCTTCAGAGAAATAAGTGACCCAAGCACATGTATGATCTTGAGCAAGGCATTTCTTGTATTTGTTCCCTATTCTTTAATCGACAAATATTGGACACGGTGATCTCTAATGTCTTTCTTGATAAAATTCTGAAGTAATAATCTGCTATTACTTTGATTCAGCAATTTAGTAAGTCATATTCTGTCCCCTAGGAATCCACATTACATGAAGTTCTCCCTCCCTCCCTTCCTTCCTTCTTTCCTTCCCTCCCTCTCTCTGTCTGTCTCTCTGTATCTGTCTCTGTCTCTCACTGTCTCTCTGTCTCTCTCATTATGTGTGTCTCCTCTTTCTCTCTTTCTTTCCTTCCCTCCCTTCCTCCTTTCTTCTTTCCTTTCCTCCTTCCCTTCTTCCCTCCCTCCCTTCCTCTCTCTGTCTCTGTCTCTTTCTCTGTCTCTGTCTGTTTTTGTCTCTCTCTGTCTCTCTCTCTCTATGTCTGTCTCTGTCTCTCTCTGTCTCTGTCTGTCGGTCTCTCTGTCTCTGTCTCTGTTGGTCTCTCTGTCTCTGTCTCTTTCTTGTCTCTCTTTCTCTCTGTGTGTGTCTCTCCTTGTCTCTCTGTTTCTCTCTGTCTTTCTGTCTGTCTGTCTATATATGTACGTTTCCTCTTTCTTTCTTTCCCTCCATCCCTCCCTCCTTCCTTCTTTCCTTCCCTCCTTCCCTTCCTCCTTCTCTCTCTCTCTCTCTCTCTCTCTCTCTCTCTCTCTCTCTCTCTCT
>JAJPUD010000713.1:160586-197537 GCA_023553655.1 Myrmecobius fasciatus
CCTATCTAGCATGTATTAGATTACCTGTCATCTAGGGGTGGGGGGTGGGGGGAAGGAAAGGAAAAGCTTGGGGAAAAAAATAAAAATGAATGTACCCCCCAAAAGAAAAATAAAATTTAAAAATAGGAAAAAAAATAAATTAAAAAAAAAGAAAGAAATGACCAGCAGGACGATTTCAGAGAGGCCTGGAGGGACTTGCATGAACTGATGCTGAGTGAAACGAGCAGAACCAGGAGATCATTATACACAGCTACAACAATATTACATGATGATCAATTCTGATGGACATGGCTCTCTGCAACAAAGAATTGTCTCAAACCAGTTCCAATGATCTTGTGATGGAGAGAGCCATCTACACCCAGAGAGAGGACTGTGGGAACTGAGTGTGGGCCACAACATAGCATTCTCACTTTTTTTTGTTGCTGATGGCTTGAATTTTATTTTCTTTCTAATTTTTCCTTTTTATTTTGATTTTTCTTGTGCAGCAAGATAATTGTATAAATATGGATGCCTATATTGGATTTAATATATATTTTACCATGTTTAGCATATTTTGGATTACTTGCTATCTGGGAGAGGGGGTGAGGAAAAGGGGCAGAAATGGACATAAGGTTTTGCAAGGGTCAATGTTGAAAAATTATTCATGCATATCTTTTGAAAATTAAAAAGGTTTAATAGAAAAAAGAAAAATATATACATAATGTTTAAAAAAAGAAATCTGGTCTTAGATACTTATTAGCTATGTGATCCTGCACAAGTCACCTAAATCTGTTTGTCTCAGTTTCCTCATTTGTAAAATGAACTGGAGAAGGAAATGACAAACCACTGCAGCTTCTTTGCCAAGAAAATCCAAAATGGGGTCAGACATCATCCTACATAACTTTTGTCTGTGCCTTTCCATAAATTCAGTATTATAATGGAGTTTTCTTGTTGCTGTCCCAAAGGATAATGAAAAGATGTATGGAGGGAAAAAGTAGAAAGGACACAAATGGGATACAATATTTTTAAGGAGAAACTCTGTATGATAGGTGGCATAAGGAGAGGAGGAAGGTCAGCCATATACCATGAGCAGTGGATACTGTAGAAGTACCCATGAAATGCAAAAAATATAGATTTATAAGTGGAAGGGTCCTTTGGGATCAGCTAGTCAAATTCAATTTATAAATTAGAAAATTTAGTCTGAGAAAGATTAGGTGTCTTGGCTAAGGTCACATAGTTAAGTAAGGACCAAAATATGGATTTGAATCCGGTTCCCCTAACTTTAAAGTCTATTGCTCTTTCCAGCACATTGGCTGGACTTGTTGGATGGGTTCACTCCTGGATGAACATGAATAAAAATTACGTAGCATGGGAAAAGTTGTGGATGGCTTGTCATTTGTCATTCATCCTTTATTCTCAAAGGGGACCAATGACATCATGAGGATGATGTTTTGACTTGTTCATGAATTAAATTTAAGTGTGGCAGAGCTGCACAAAATCATCAACCTCATTCTCTCCTCCAGAATCATTGAAAGTTAGTGGTAGGACTAAGTCAATGACTGGTAAGGACCCAGAATGCAGTAGGTGAGCTTGGTCTTTCTAAATTAAGGTCTTTCTCTTTTTTATTTTATTTATTTATTTAATTAATTAATTAATTTTATTTTATTTTTTTAAATTAAGGTCTTTCTCAGATCTCAGTTTGGCTGAGATCACAGTAATTCAATGACCAAGGACTAGATAAGAGCGATAAGACAAAAAGTGGATCAATTCATCATCACAAAGATATTATCAGTCTGGGAGGGAAAGACCCAAAGTTTTTGGCCAGAGCAGAAAACAATGAGTATATATATTCATTTGTACTCATGGAGAGAGTATTAGGGAGAGAGGAAATGGTTTGATGAGATCACAAAAATCACTGAAGTATATATGAAGTTTATGGGAATGATTGCAGAATTAGAGAGTTGGAAGGAACCTTACGGATTAGACTCTACATTCAGGTATGGATCTCATCTGCAACACACAGTCATTGAGTCTGCTCCAAATATCTTCAGTGATGCGAACAGTTCTCCTTTCTGAGAGGAGATCTTGAAAACTCATTGCAAGAAAAAACTCTTGCTAAAACCTAGGATTCTAGTCATCGACTTATTCTATAGATCAGTTTGATCCTAGATACATTGGTTCCACTGCCTCTGCATACCCTCCCCACAAATTTTGACTAACTTTGGGTCCATGGGGGAATTCAACTTACAGCATCATGTTTCTAGTGCTGGAAGGAAACATAGAGTCCATTTGATTCAATTCCTTCATTTTACAGATGAGGAAACTGAGGCTGAGGCTAAGCAATTTAACCAATCACATAGTGAGCATAAAAACTGGGATTTGAACTCAGATGATCTCATTCCAAAATTAGTGGGTTTTTCCTATTTTACTAAGCTTGATAGACATAATCATGGGTAAATGGGTAAACATTGCTGTTTACTACTGTCAATATAGAAGAAATGAACTAGTCTGCAGTTTAGGAAATTTAGGTTAGAGTTATCAAAATTATGCGTTGCTGAGCTCAGAAAAGGGTGAATGTAACAGGTGAGATTATATGTAGTATTTGCTAGAAGTGCCCCCAAGATAAGCGTATTGTAGGAGTTCATACATCAGCTGGGGGAAAGATGTACACTGTAGTCTAATTGCATCAACATTATAGTCTAGAACTTCATTTAGCCAGAGTATTTAGGTAAGTAAGACAGAAAAAACCAGGCTGTTTCTTTGAACAAACCAGCTTATACAAGGCAGGGAGCACATAGTGTCAGCAGAGACAGATGTCAGATGAGTGATCCTAGGGGTATCCCTAAAAATGTTGGGGACCAAAGCTTTCTTCTTTTATTCTTTGTGGTTAGTGGGGAGGTATTCTTGGCTATTTGCATGGTTCTGCAATTGTGTGTTTCTCCTGGTCCGGGTTTAAGATCCACCAAACCACCCTAGAATAAGAGGAGTTAAGTGATGATAAAGCTATTCCAGATTCATCCTCAAGCTTTCTATGATTACCTCAGCTGAGCTGACCCCCAAATCCTTAGATCATTGGAGGAGTGCCAATGATCTAAACCATAGGAAAGACAACACCTAATGACCTCCTAGCATCAGGTTGCTAAGATTAATAGACACACCTAACAAAAGCCTCCTTTCCTGGAGACTATTAACAAAAAGACTGATTGGCTTGGGAAAGTCCTGCCTGTAGTCAAGATTCTGAGCTGGGAGTCTGGCTTTTTGGCCCCTTTCCTGAAATATCCAGCGTCCCTTGCTTTAACAGAGAATTTTCTCACCTGCAGCTGAGCACAGGTGGGTCCTAGGTAGGACCACTGAGATCTGTAAGAAAGGGGTGGGGAGGGCTGTATTGGAAGAGGAAGAAGGAGGAAGAAAGAGGAGTTTCTGGTCCAACAGAAGAGGTGTAAATCAAATAGCTGTTTTGAAGCCTTTTAAATGTTTTGACACTCTCCAATCCATCAGGGCCTTTAATTGTATTTTGACTGAGTTGTTCTATATGTAAATACCAGTTACTGTTAAGATTGTTTATAACCAAACTGTCTGTTTATGCAAATTGTGTTCCAAGATCACAGCGTTTTCATTGCAGGATAAAAAAACACTCCTTTTATTTAATGCCAAAATCACTTTCTCCTTGGGTGGTGGTCCCCTCCCCTTTCCTGTTCTGCTTTTAAATACAGCAAAACATTTGGTGTATTTGGAGGAGAAAACAACTCCATCCCAGCAGAGGCTGCACTGGTAATAGGGATGCCAGCAGACAGCAGCCCCATTACCTCTGGTCCATGCTTCCTACTGCCCAAACACTACCTCCATCACATGTCTCCTCTATACCATTGCAGATGGTGGAAAGCATCCTGGTCTTAGAATCAGAACTTCAAGTCTCCGCTTTTATTTCAGCTGTATGACTGTGAGTGAGTAAGTCACCCTACCCCAATCATTCTTTCATCATCCATTAAAAATTAGGCATAGAAAAATTGAATTGGATTATAAGGACCATCCCAGGGAGTACCTGGAACTTCCCTGGAAATTTCTGCGAAATATATGGGACATAGTGACTCATTTCTTGGGCCTTTGGGAATGATGAACTTCTCTACTGCTTCTGATTCTGAGGATGTGATATCTAGGAGGACTTTGCATATAGGCATGATATGGCAGACATGGAAAAGTCCTACCTCCTATGAGTGGAAGGAGAATAAGATGCTTTATCAGTTAAAAGAAAAAAAAAGCAACTGCTGGTTGGTCTCTTTTTAACTTGTGCTCTCCAAGTGGAATCATGAAACTCAGAAACTTCTGCTGAAGAATAGGGAATAGGGCTGGCTTTGCTCTCTCTTCTTGCCCAAATGGCATCTAAAGAACACATACTACCTATATGAGACTAAGCCTAGAATCAAGCTGTCTCTTAGGAGTTTGACCTCTCCTGGCTAGCTAGGTAACATTGAGATAGCACTTGCTATGTGCCACATGAACTAGTTCCTATCTAGAGACTGATGAATCAGGCTGTGGGTTCCTTGTGAGTTTAAGAGGTCTGGACATTCTGGGTCAAAACTAAATGGCAGCAGAGGAAAGACCCCTGACCCAACACTTCTGGAGGAGATGTTCATTGAAAAAATTTTGTCCTGAGTCTGCCCATTTTAATAACAGATATTTATGACAAGATGTTTGGACAGAGCAGAGATGAAATGCCTAGTTGGCAGACCTGAAAATTGCTTTATGTTCTGTTGAAACTTGAGTACAGACTTTCAGAAGACTGTAATAGCTATAACTTAAGTTTCTGAATCTGGTTTTATTGTAGTAGATGTTTGCTTGTGGGTTCTCCTATGTTTAGTGTGTGTGTGTGTGTGTGTGTACATGCATCAAAATAATATACCTGCCTCAATGATATACGTTAAATATCTTTTATTTTATTTTCCTCCCTCCTTCCTTTCCTCCCTTCTTTCTTTCCTCCCTCCCTCCCTCCCTCCCTCCCTTCCTTCTTTCCTTCCTTCTTTCCTTTCTTCCTCCCTTCCTTCCTCTCTCCCTCCCTTCCTTCCTCCCTCTCCTCTTCCTTTTTCCCTTGCTCCCTTCCCTCCTCCCTTCCTCCCTTCCTCCCTTCCTTCCTCCCCTCTTCCTTTCTCCCTTGCTCCCTCCCTTCCTTCCTTCCTCCCTCCCTCCCTTCCTCTCTCCTTCCCTTCTTCTCTCCCTCCCTTCCTTCCTTCTTTCCTCTCTCTGGTTCAAGCACCTCATGCTTGCCACATTATTGTAGGGAGTTTTCCTATCCTCATGAAACCCCAGGTTTGCCAACAAGACAAAAAATGGAATTTCTATGACTCTGTGCAGCCTGGAGCATGTTATAATGGGAAGAGCATTGGATTTCGCCTTAGGAAATCAGGGTTTGACTTTTGATTTTTGCTACTCATGAGCTTGGGCCAGTTTCTTCTCCCTGAGTCTCCTTTTCTTCATCTGTGACCAGAGAAAGTTTGATCAGATCATCTTTGAGTTTTCTTCCAGCTCTAACTCCCATGAACCTACTGAGGAGAGAGGGATAAGTGATCTCTCCAATCACATGACTTCCACCAAAAGCTGAAAGCAACAGGTTCTTTGATTTTTATATACTTTATGTACTACCTGAAACCACTCTAGCAAGTGACAGGCAGGGACAATAAGGGAAAGATATAGTGAGCTCTCTCTGGAGGCCAGTGCCAACAGACCACGGGAGCTCATGGATCTCTCTCAAACTGAATAATATCTTCAAGATAGACTGGGGAGGAGAGGACTGCAACCAGGGATATTCCTAGGAAGCCTGACACTCTTCAGGGTATGGTAGCAAGAGGAAGTGTGTGATGGTTAAAGACTCTTGGGTCTAAGTTTTCAGACAGCTCATAGATGTCTTATAGTGAATTCTCAGGTCAGAGCCACTTGACTGCCTGAGAGGGAGGAATGAAGACTGAATTCACAGGTTGGGGAGGGCTATAAATCATCAAGGACAGGGGAAGTTTTCTTCCTTAGAATGTTCAGGAGAGAGAGACAGACAGACAGGAGGAGAGACAGACAGAGAAAGAGAGAGAGAGGAAGAAAGACAGACAGAGAGACTGAGAGAGACAGAGACAGAGACAGAGACAGATGGACAGACACAGAGACAGATTATTAGACAGGTAGCAAGGATGCCAATAAGGAAGAGATAGTTTGTGGGACAGAGAAAGACTGGGACAAAAAATATCCTTTTCTAGATAATACAAGATACTATGAACATCTTGTGTATCTCCCAAAGCAGAATGTATGTTCCTGGAAAGCAAAGTCTTTTATTTCTGTTTTCTATTGTTAGAGGATGGAGTGCTCACCCTGGAGTCAAAAAGACTCATCTTCCTGAGTTCAAATTTGGCCTTGGATACGTACTAGCTGTGTGAACCCGGTCATCTTGTTTGCATCCATTTTCTCATCTGTAAAATGAGCTAGAGAAGAAAATAGCAAACTATTCTAATCTCTTTACCAATAAAATTCCAAATGGGTCAAAAAGAGTGGGACATGACTGAAACAATTGAACAGCAACAGTACACAGCACAGTGTCTACTACAAAGTAGATGATTAAAAGGTATTTGTTGATTTGAGGTTTTCCTCATCTAAAAATGTGACAATGATGAGAAAGATGGGAATAACCAATGTTGGAGAAAAGTGGAAAGATGAGCATATGAAAACACTTTTGGAGGCATTGTGAATTGTTCTAACTATTCCAGAAAGCAATTTAGAAATATGCTGAGAAAGTGACTAAATCAAGTGATCCAGAGATACCACTAGGATATACCTCATGGGGGTTGAAAATAGAAATAAAGTCTTCACATACATCTACATATTTTAGTAGCACTTTTTGTTAAAGTAGCAAATAATAGGAAACAAAGCAAATGTTCTATTGGGGAATACAAGAAGTTGTAGTTAGCTTGGAAAACCTTACACAACCTGCTTCAACCTATTCTTCCAGCCTCATTGGATAGTACTCTCCCTCTTACACTTCTATATCCTGTCAAACTGGCCTTGAATATATTGCTTACATGCATCACTCCATTTTCTGTTTCCATGTCTTTTTATTGTCCACCTTACCATTCCAGAATGGGGTTTTCCCTCTTTACATTTGCTATATAGTGTCCCTTTCTTCCATTAAGATGTATCCCAATCACTGTCATTTTTGTGAATCCTCTTCTGAACTCACCACTGCTAGTGTCCTCTCTCATATATTTAATTACTTTTTATTAACTTAAGATGCAATATATATTTTATAAGTATTTATTATCCCTTCTATTTGAATGTAAGCTTGTTGCAAATCAGGATTATTTTATTCCTTGTACATGTATTCTCAGCCTAGAACACATTGCTTGACACTCCGTAGGCACTTAAAAATACTTATCCATTGATGGATAAGTGAACAGAATGTTGTTGTGTTATAAGACATGATGGATGTGAAAAATACAGAGAATTACAAAATAAAACAAGAACTAGGAAAATGATATAAAATCATCACAATTCTTAATAAGAACGAAAAAGATTGAAATTGAATGTAGTGTGATTATAAAGTTCAAATTTGGCCCTTAAGAGAAGATATGGGAATGAATCTTATTTTCTTCTTTGCAAAGGTAGGGGACTGGATATGGAACAATAAGTATTTGTCAAAATCATTGATATGTTGGTCAATTTTACTAGACTGCTTTTTAAAAAATTTGTTATTAAGATGACTCTCTGGGTGGGAGAAAGGGGTAATTCAAAAAACAAAGGTTATTAATAAACATTTTAAAAATTCATGTTTGTTGAATTGAATTGAGAGTGTTGAGTGCCATGAGAATGGAGGGAAGGGGGACTGAAGGCTGTGAGAAAGAGTTCAGAAGAGAGATAGATGACTGCCAGAGCTCTGTAATTCAGAGCTAGGGAGGCAAAATAGAATGAAAGATAAAGCTAGAAAGATGGTGCAGCCTCATTGTTGACAGTTTCAAATGTCAAACAGGCTATTTATCCAGCAATCAATGGGGAGAAACTGATGACCTTTAGACTCAGGAGTACGATATGATCAAATTTGTGCTTCTTAAAAGGCAATGTGGTATAAGGGCTGATAATGAGAATGAAGCCAGAGGTCCTATATTCAAATCCTGGTTCTGCTACTTAAGCTTTTGTGAACTGGGAAAATCACTTTCTCTTCCTGGGTCTCAGTTTCCTAAATTGTAAAATTGTAAAAATGCAGGATCTCCATCCATGGTCCCTTCCAACTAGGAAATGATGAAATTCTAACCAACAAATGAAGCTACTGAGCTACATACCTGAAATACAAAGACTGAAAGGGAATTGATTCCTATTGTCAATATTGTAGTAGGATAACACAATGTGGATACAAGAAAGTATGTTTAATTTGTGAATATACAAGGCTATAAGTGATTTCTCTTGAAGAGGTGAGAGTACTAATAACTAGAGGGAATCAGGAAAGGTTTGTGTAAGGGGGGTCACCTGAACAGTGCTTTAAAGGAAGCTAAAAATTTTCTAAAGACATGAGGAAGGAGTTCATTCCAAATGTGGGAGACCTATTTTGCAGAGTTATAGAGATTAGAGGTGGGATTTCATGCTATTAGGTCTATCTAATGGGAATGGCAAGTGTGTAAAATGGTGAAATGAGAAATTATCTTTATTACCAGAGAGGCTGAGACTGATGGATTGCTTGAGTTCAGGAGTTAAGTGCTATAGTTGACCATGCAATTAAGTATAGCAGTGGATAGAGGACTGGACCTAAATCATGACCTCAGACCATTGATAGCTGTATGATCCTGGGAAAACTGTTTGCCTCAGTTTCCTCATCTGTAAAATGAACTAGAAAAGGAAATAGGAGAGCACTCCAGTATCTTTGCTAAGAAAATCCCAAATGGGGTCATGAAGAGTTGGACATGCCTGAAATGACTGAACTTAAGCCTAGAATCACTGTATTAAATACCCTACTCCTAAGGGTTCAGGAAGAAGACTAAAGAGACAAGAACCAATCCTGGTTTAACACAGAGAATGTCAAACTTACCAGGATGACATATTGTGGGATTGCACTTTGGGTCTTAGTGGGATGATGAGACCTTGACTCAAAAGCAAACAAGAACATAAAGGACTACAGAGGTAAATCTGGTGAGACCATACAGCAAAGATTGAAGGATGAAATTCTGGATTTGGGAGGAATTGTTATTCATTCTTCCATTTAGTAGTTTTTACATTGCAGTCTCAATGATATTAATTGTGAATAAAAGGAACAATACCAGTGGATTCTTTGTTTCTTTTATTATAACTTCATTAATACCTTTTGGTCATAAATATCCATTCCTAGGCATTTATCATGCTGGCCACAATTACTGCCTGACACTCCCTCAGGGGATGATTTGTCTGTCCAGTCTGATTAAAAGGGGATATTTAAAAGTTAGACTGAGGCTCTCAGCCATTTATAATCTACTAAATATTTAAGTGTGTATGTCTTAGTGCACCCAAAAATTGCAGGGATATTTCATGTTCCCATTTTCTCAGCATCAATCTGGGGAAGGCCTTATGTATGCAGACTAATAGGTGAACCCTTTTGACTCTGTCTAAATTGGATTTTGATAAATCAAATATTTTAAAATGCTGGTGGGGGATTGGAGGGTGGGAAGCACTAGTGTGTGTGTGTGTGTGTGTGTGTGTGTGTGTGTGTGTGTGTGTACAGAATATTGAAGTGGTATTTAAAATAAAAAAGAGGCCTCAATTCCTCAAAACAATGGGTTTACTTATTATGCTAACTGGTCTCACTACCTATAAGATCTACTCTTCTAATTCCTTCTGCACAAGCTAAGAAAGAACTCTTTCTAATGTGTAACTTTTCTTATTCCATCCTATTAGCACACTTTAAATGGCTTTCCCCCATTTATAGAATAAAGTCTAAATTCTTTAGCCAAACATTCAAAAATCTCCAAAATATGGTTTCCACTAACTCTTCATTCTTTATCTTTCACTAATCTTAATCTATATTCTGTGTGTCAATCAAATTGTACTATTGATAGCTTTCCCAAATCCAATTTACTCTTCAAAGTCCCTTTAAACGGTATCTCCTTTCCTAATTTATCTAATTAGGGTCTTTTCCTCTACTGAGGACCTATAGTGCTTTATTTGTGCCTGCTTTATGATATTATTCACATTCTGGTTTGTGTTACAGATATTCACCTTCATGGCTTATTGCTGAACAATGACAACAATACATTAGCTATGATGTTTAGTCATTTTCAGTCATTTCTGATTCTTCACGCGCCGTTTTCTTAGCAAAGATTTCTTTTTCTAGCTCATTTTACAAATGAGGAAACTGATGCAAACTAGATTAACTGACTTGCAACCTCACCAGCTGTGCTGCCGGTGCTATAATTATCTCTGTTTTATAGAAAAAGAAACCGTCTGAGAGAGGCTTAAGAGATTTGCTAAGCACTGTCATACAGCTAGTAAGTGACCAAAGTGGGATTTAAATTCACACCTTTTTGAGTCCAAGGCCAGTGCTCAGTTCATTAAGTTGCTTAGGTACCTCCAAGCCTGTATGCTTCCTTGATTTTTTAAAAAATGCTATTCACCTTCAAGATCTCAGATTAATAGAATATTTGAACATGAAAGTATCTTTAAAAACATCTAGTCTGACTCTTTTATTTCATAGATGGGGAAACTGAGGCCCATAAAGTGAATTAACATTACCAAATCACACTGATACATGATGACAAAGTCCAGAGAAATTCTGAGTCTTTAATGGGAAATACAGGGATCTTTTCTATTATGCAACAGTATAATGTTCAGATGTGGAAATAAGACATAAAATGAATCTTAAGGAACTAGAATCTGAGTTGGAAGGGGTCTCAGGATCTTTAGCACAACTTATACCTGAACATCTTATTATTGCTTCTCCTTCATTTTCAAAGAGAACCGATGGCATCATTTGACTTGTGTATGAATTGGATTTAAGTGAGGCAGAGTTGCACTAATTTGTTAACCTCACCCTCTCTTCCCAAGTCATTGAAACCCAGTGTTCTTCCTGGGATGCAGTGGTTGATCTTGGTGTTTTTAATGTCTGACCAATCTCTAAGCACTCCACAGTATCTTAACAGAAATTCCCTTCACAACATCTATGGCAAGTGCTTGACGACCTACAGTTAATGAGGCATTCACTCTCTGGCTGGTCATGGAGATTTGAGTTCTAAATCATAAGGGAAGGAAAGTTACAGACAAAGCTCTGAAAATATGAATGCAGATTTTCCATCTTCACCTATTCATGAGCACAAGGTATTTATTGATCTAGTTCCCATAAGCCAGGAACTGGTGGTCCTGGGCATTTCCCCAGGAATAATCCTTGAATACCCCCCTTTGTTTAGAATACCCCCCTTTATATGTTCTAAATTCCTACCCATCCAATAAAACCCACTTTGAAGACTTCCTGTCCCAGGAACTTTGTTCTGACTCCCTCTATCAGAAACAATTTTCTGCCCTCAACACTTTTAATGCACTTTGCATGTATTGTTATGAATTATAGTCATCTACTGGTTCTCTTTTTATTATACATACTATTCCTTGATGATGATTGTCCTTCAGATTTCTTTTAGGGTTATTTATTCCACTCTGATCCTTCCCACTATGAATCTTTTCATTGCCTTCTATATAATGTTTATTTTTAATTCTTTGGTAACTGGAGCAAAGGTAAAAGATTACAGATGACAACTAGGCATTCTTGTGATATAAGAAGAATGCTAAAAATATCTCTAGTATGTTAGATGGATGCCACTATGACACAAGTATGAGAGGACATGGACTGGAAGCATTCAAGTTTTGTAATCTGCATTCTTGGAAGGAATTTCCAAATGGATATGATTAATGTGATTATCTGAAGAGATATATATATGTATGCACATATATATATATGTATATGTATTGTGCTTGTTCTCATAGAAAAATATCCTATCAGCATGGAATGGGAATTGTACTTGTTTTTTTCTTTTTGGTAAATTTATTTATTCTTAATACACATTACTTTATGAATCATGTTAAGAAAGAAAAATCAGAGCAAAAGAGAAAAACCTTGGGAGAGATAAAAAAAAAAACAGAAAAAAGAAGTGAACATAACACGTGTTTATTTACATTCAGTCTCCTTAGTTCTTTTTCTGAATGCAGATGGCATTTTCTGTCCAAAGTTTATTGAGATTGCTTTGGGTCTCTGAACCACTGACAAGAACAGTCTTTCATAGTTCATCATTGCACATTATTGCTGTTATTGTATACAAAGTGTTCCTACTGCTTGTTTCACTCAGCATCAGTTCATGTAAATCTGTCCAGGCCTTTCTAAAATTAGCTCATTCATCATTTTTTATAAAACAATAACATTCCATTATCTTCATATAACACTTGTTCAGCCATTCCCCAATTGATGAGTATCTACTCATTTTCAAATTCTTTGCTACCATAAAAAGAAAAGCAACAAACATTTTTGTCCATGTGGATCTTTTCCTCTCCTTAAAGATTTCCTTGGAATATAAACCCCTCAATGGTACTGCTGGGTCAAAGGATATGCACAATTTTGGGGCGTAATTCTAAAATGCTCTCCAGAATGGTCAGTTCATTTCACAATTTGACCAACAAAGTATGTGTCCCAGTTTTTCCACATATAATTTGGGGAAAAGCTGTTTTTTTTTTAACCACCTCTGCTTGGGGAATTTTCACTTAACAAAGGCTTTATGGAAATGCTTCCACTGAAGTTCATGGATGAAATATTACCTTCAATTCCCAAAAGTTAAGTTAGTAGACAATAAATTCTGACAATTTCTATTGTATTGAAAAGACTCCACATAGAGCCCAAGGAATAGAATTTGGATCAGTCAATTCATTTTTAATTTAGTATAATCAAAATTATCTATTTTACATTTCTTAATGCTTTCTATCTCTTGTTTGGTCATGAATCCTTTCCTTCTCCATAGAGTTGACAGGTAGACTATCCCTTGCTTTTCTAATTTGCTTCTAGTGTCATCCTTTATCTCTAAATCATGCACCCATTTTCACTTTATCTCTCACCTTATAGAATGTGAGATTTTGGTCTATAATTCATTGTGTTCTATTGTTTTCCAGATTTTTCAGAATTTTTGTCAAATAGTGAGTTGTTATCCCAAAAGCTGGGGTAATCAGGTAGCTTTCACAAAAGTATATTTACTTTGAAGATAGAGTAAGAACAAATGGACAAACATTTTCTCTAATACCTTCAGGGGATGCTCTTCCCTACACCGCTTCAGAATCTAGGGGAGTATGAATTTCAAAACTTAGTTCAATTCCTAAACTCTGTCCAAAGAAAGCATAAGGGGTTGAATGAGTTCTTTTTCTGAATTGGGGTGCTGAATGTCATTCACGATGTCAAATAATGATCCAAAGATCATCATTAACTTATTACTCTTTAATGCACTAATGTTGGGCTGGCTATAGCCCCTACCTATATTCAAATCCCTAGATTTCCAAGTTTCACTGTACCCTGGAATTGAAAAGATTAATGGAGGATCATTTTTCATGGGATATATTTTCTCAGGATTATCAGAATCCTATTGCAATAGTTCATGGAAGAACTGTCCAGGTTCTGAACTAGTGTTGTGACTATATATGAAGAGAGAAGGGGAAGTAAATGAGAAACTCAAAGGCAAAAGCTTTCACACTTAAATTTTTATATCTCTTCTAGCCCCAGTTCTATGCTCTATGGTCAGTCATCCAACAGGCATCTATTAAGCAAATACTATGGATCACGCACTGGGTTCTATTCCAGAAAAGTAAAGGCAAAAAATCAAACAGCTCTGGCTCCCAAGTGACTTACATTCTATTTGCACACATAGCTGCTTAATAAATGTTAGTGGATTTGGATTGAATTTGGTTGAATCTATAGATCCCTATGGTTTTATGGAACACTTTTCCCCAACTCTGTCTGACCTTTGAAATTTAGGATGGGATGGAAAAAAGTTTTCTCTTTTTTTTTTAAGTTGAATAAACTGTCCATGGTGAAATGGACACTAAATCTCTCCAACAGCTAGCCCAGACGGCATGCTAGTCACATCCACTTCCTGGGGAAGGAGGCGCTGGCACTCTCCTAAGTAGCCAGCTGTCATTGCTGAATGTACAATATTACTGTTGTCAGCATTAATAAGGGACAAGTGCCTAGAGGCTTGTTACTCACCAATTAAACTTTGAATTTTATTGTGCAACTGTGAGCAGGCTTTACGATATTAGAGCTTTTGGCAGTTAAATACAACTAATATTCATCGTTCCCACATGGGCTCTAACATGCTACTCCATTAAAAGTGTGATTAAGAAATTAATTGATCTGGAAGAGATTGGCACATGCTTTAGACATTATGGTGACGACCCTTTCATTAATAAGATGGTTGCTGCTTTAAAATGTGGTCATTGATTGTTCCTCTCCAGATATCTGGGAGGGCTAGGGAAGTGGTGATGGCTAACTCTTTTCAAAAGGATGGGACTTGACAGAGGGGAGAGTGTCTTTGCTTGGTCCCCATAAGATCCCATGAATCCTTTAAAAGATACGTGATTTCTTTCTATACAGGTTTTTCCTCTACAATCACAGATCCTAATGCTTTCATATTGTCTTAGACATCTTTTCATAAACTGTTCTGCCTTTCACTCCCCAAACTGATAAATAAACAAATACACAGAAACACCCTTACTTATAAGTTTAAGGCCAATCTCCTGGTTATATACTCCCATTCACTTAGCCTGGTCCTTGAATGGCTGATCTAAGTCCTGTTCCTTGGCCTCTATGTGGAGTCTTTTCAATACAATAGAAATTGTCAGAATTTATTGCCTACTAATTTAACTTTTGGAAATTGAGAGTAATATTTAATCCAAGAACTTCAGTGGAAGCATTTCCATAAAGCCTTTGTTAAGTGAGAATTCCCCAAGGAGAGGTGGTTAAAAAAAACCTTTTCCCAGATTATATATAGGAAAAGGGTACCTCATCTGATTCAGATAGGAGTAATAAAAAGATAAATTGAAATTTAGGAGTACTTATACTTTAGGAGGCTTCATAACTTTTAGGGTCATAGATCTAGAGGTAGAAGAGGTCTCAAAGGTTATCTAAGTCTAAGACCTTCATTTTCAAATAAGGAAATTTAGGCCCAGGAATGATAAGTGGGCTATTCAAGGTGAAAGTCATCAGAGGCTGAATATAAAGTCTTCTCTTTCTGCTGCATCATTGCTAAATTAATTTACATACTAGACAATGGGTTTTCTGAGTCTTCTTTGAGTTTGTGTGACAGAAAAGTTATATGATGAGCATGACCATATAGGAGAGAGTGAAACTTCCTGTTACCAACAATTAATTGAAAGGCAATGATGTTAAAGGAAACAACTAGCAAGGAAATATACACATGTTCCTCAAGACTGGCTTTCCTATCATGTTTCCTACAACATCATTTTTTACTTGTCTTAAGCAACTGGAAAGTAGAACCCACAGAGCAACTAAAAGGAAGGAGCCTCCTCTGAGAAATCAATCAGCTTCAGACAAAATGCAGGAGCCAAGAAGGAAGTGATTTCATTCTCTAAAAAGCCTTTATTAATTAGGTGGAAAACAGGTTCTGGAAAATTCATTTTGCATTAATAATAATAATGATGATTTGTTGGGCTGGTCAGTTGATTCAGTCACATGTGATTCTTCATGAATCCATTTGGGGTTTTCTTGGTAAAGATAAGGGTGTGGTTTGCTATGTCCTTTTCTAATTCATTTTAGATAAGGAAACTGAGGCAAACAGGATTAAATATCCACTGGAAGTTAATGGCAAAGCCTGGATATTAACAGAGGACTCCTAGCTCCTAGTTCAGTGCTCTTTGTGCTAGCCCAGGCTACTACCTCTCTCTCTCTCTCTCTCTCTCTCTCTCTCTCTCTCTCTCTCTCTCTCTCTCTCTCTCTCTCTCTCTCTTTTTGCTACCTCTCTTCTACAATGTTATAAATGCCTTGTTATTAAAGATGGTGTCTTAATACCTGGCTCTGGGTCTTTAGCATAGCATAGAACCTTGGGTTTGACAAATGAGTAATGTTTGCTTAATTGAATTTGAATCTATTTAAATATTTAACATCATATTACAACTAGACTATTTTATTTATATACAACTATTTATTTATTTTATTGTTGATTTTATCTAATTGTCAATGTAGTCTTCCCAGTACATACACATGGCTGACTCTGTCACACTTCTCAAAATTCTTCAGTGGATCCTTAATGCCCACAGATCCTTGTCCTGGTTTTCAATATGGCATCATCTGGCTCTTGCTTATCTTCTCAGCCTTGTCTCATGTTACTCTGATTCACATTCTATCCTCATCTCCTAACCTGGGGTGATTTTCCCAAATATACCATTTTTGGGAAAAGGGGTCCACTGTTACTGCTAGTCTATATATTATCTATCTATCTATCTATCTATCTATCTATCTATCTATCTATCCATTCATCTATCTGTCCATATATCTGTCTATTCCAGAATATACTATATTCTAGAAGTATATATGGAATATAGAATATAGTATATATAGAATACATATAGAATATAGAATGTTCTATATTCTAGAATATAGAATAATATATATATATATATAGAAGTATATACTATACTATATACTAGAATATACTATATACTAGAAGCCTGAAATTCATGAACATCAGGAGAAAATAATCAGATTCCAATGTTTGTCATGCTCCACTCAGAGTGTTTGTTTTGTTAAAAATCAAAACCACAAACCAACAGCACTGGTGTTTGAATCAGAAAAAAATCTAAGTTAGGAATGCCAACTTAAACAAATACTAGTTTATTTAACTTGTCTATGTTTCAGTTTTCTCATCTGTAAAATGGGGCTAAAACTGCTGATATTACCTCTGTTATAGAGTTCTTGTGAGGAAAATGATATGAAATGTTATCATTCCTTCAACAAATGTGTGTGTGTCCATATATTGGTTGGTTAGTTGTTATCCTTTGTTCTCAAATTGGACCAAAATGGCATCACTGTGTTAGGGATGGTTTACAGTGTATCTGACTGCAACTGATCAGACCAATATGAGCTTGGAGTGCTCTGCCACAGAATGGACACCATGAACATTTGGGGAGGATTCTCTAACTTTGGGCATCTTGCATTTCTTCTGAGCTACTTCAATTCTGCTTTGCTCAGAGAGCACAGCACCTGCTCTGCTGAGGACATGCCATGCTGAGTGGTCTTTCAGTGTATATAGTATAGCATTCTGGTATATAGTATATTTTAGAATAGACAGCTATATGGACAGATGGATAGATAGATAGATAGATAGATAGATAGATAGATAGATAGATAGATAGATAGATAGATAGACAGACAGATAGATAATATACAGAATAGTAATAACAATGGACCCCTTTCCCCCAAAATAGTATATTTGGGGAAATCAGTCTAGGTTAGGAGATGAGGATAGAATGAAAATCAGAGTAACATGAGATAACAGTTTCTCTCAGTTCTTAAGAGAGACCCTGACAGTGTCCTTGTATTGCTTTTTCTGACAGTCCAGCGAGTGCTTGTAGTGTGTGAGTGTCACAAGTATCCACATGTGCATGAGAGAGGGCCAGATGAGAGTCCCTGTGCTAGAAACCAAGGGAAAATGCAGTAATGAATATAACATGTCTTTCCTGATCTTGAGGAGCTCACAAGTCAGCATGGGACATTAGACACGTGCATACAGAAAACAGAAAATAGATGAACAGAAAAGACCCAAAATGCTTTGAGAGATTTAAATAAGGAGAGATAGAGAAGCAAAGTGGTTAGAGCATTGGACTTGCAGTTAGGAAAATGTGTGTTTGAATCCTGCAATTAACTCTAGGCAAGTGACCCTGACCAAGGCACTTAATCTCTCTGGGCTTCAGTTTCCTGAGATACTAGCATCACCTTCCCTTCAGACTATTATAAGGATCCAGTGAAAATATATGTAAAGCATTTAGTGCCATTTAAAAGGCAGTATTATTTCGATGGTCACTCTGCAGGATAAAACTTGGGCTAAATCTTTCCTTCAGCTTGGCCAAAGAAGTGAGAAATGAGGGAAGCCTTCATGGAGGAGGTCTTGCTTAACCACATCCCACAATCCCTCCTAGACGTCTGCTTTCAAAGCCTCAGCAGAAAGAAACTGCAATTAAGTCCCCTACGAGAGTATATTTATTTTCCATCTTTTCCAGATGGATTGAAGGAATAGAATGTCTTTTCTTTTTCCCCCTTCAACACTGTCCTGTTATATAGAATCTCAGAGAGATTCGTGTTTTGATTTATTCAATTCTTTTTCTCCATTGATTTTAATTAAGTTCACTGGCAGCTTCTAAGCCTGGGGAAGAGAAACAACAACTGAAAGAAAAAAAAAAACAAAAAACAAACCAACCAGCCCCAAAACACCTAAAGCAAGTGTTTTTCTTTTGCAATTGAGTTTTCCAAGTTCTGAAGAGCTTAGCAGGAGAGAATGAAAGAAGAATTCAGAGGCAGAGACGTTTCTTTTGCTTTATCGGTCCCCAAATAATAAACATAAAATTAAAATCCTGTTAAGGAAAATCACAGAAGTCATTATGGCTTGGCACTGACAGCGCCTTTGATCAAACCTTTTATGTAATTTCACAGTTTCTGAGGGAATTCGCCTAGCAGACATTGATCATTCTCGCCAGGGTTTGATTTTCTTTCTCCCTGCAGAAGCAAGACAGAGAAAGGAGAAATGAAGGAGGGGAGGGGGCGATGGAAGAGAGGGAGAGAGAAGGGAGAAAACTCCCCACAATTTAATCTTTTGATCTTAGTTCATATCTTGTTTTTTCGAGGAAAATGCCACCTGAGTCTTGAGGCCAGTCATGCACTCTACTGGCTTGACCCCTTCCCTGATGGAGTTCTCTGATGAGTTAGGAATGACTTCTTAACTCTTATAGAAACAGCCTTAGGGAAGTTTTAAAAGAACACAAAGAGTCAAGTCTTATCCAATTCAGTGGAAAATGAGGGAAAAGCTGGGCAAAGAGTAAGGCTGCATTTAAAGCTGGATTTAGGGTTAGGACCAGTGAGAGAGCTAGGGTTCAAACCTGAGTTAAAGTTAGAGGGAGACCCGTCATTAGGTTTAGGTCATGATCTAACATTCAGTATTAGGATTAGGGCTCGATTGTTAATGAAGGTTGGCTAGGAGGTGCAATGAATCCAGTGGTAGGACTGGAGTAAGGAAGACCTGACTTCAAATTCAGCCTCAGACACTTACCAGCTGTGTGACTCTGGGCAAATCACCTAACCCCATTGGTCTCAGTTTTCTCATTTATAAAATGAGCTAGGGAAAGAAATAGCAAACTACTCAAGCATCTTTGCCAAGAAGACCACAAATGGGGTTACAAAGAGTCGGATATGACTGAAATGATGGGCAGCACTTACAGCAATAAGAGTGATTGTGAGGTTGAGGAGTAAGTTTAGGGCCAATGTTAGCATATGAACCACTTTTCAGGGGGCTTACACTTGCTCTAAGATTTGTACAAGTTACAATTTAGTTTAGGTCTTGATTTAAAGCAGAAGTGGTCCATAAAAGGCCCACAAAGTCATTTGCTATGGCAACTGGAGGTGATGATGGGCCAAAAGCTAGCTACAACAACCCCCCACTATTTGAGTTCTATAAGTTAATATTATTGATAACCTGCAAATGATGTCACAAATGTCCAAATGGCCCTTGGCAGGAAAAAGGTTCCCCACTCCTGATTTAGAGTATGGGTTTCTGTTAGACCCAGACTTTTGATTTGGCTTAGAATATGATTAAAGGACAAGTATGGAATCTGAGTAAGTGTGAGGCTTTCATTTGGGCTTAGGGTCAGGCTTCCATTTGTTCAAGTTTCAGAATTCTAGTTAAAGTCAATCAATGCACCAATCAACATGTATTTATCAATTGCCTGCTTTATGCATACAAGATCAAAGTTAAGGCTAATGTAAAGATGCTTACAAATAAGAACCAAGAGACATTGATTCAATGAGTAAATTCTTTTTTTTGTTTAATTTGTTTTTGGTAGGAGGTATATAAAATAATTGTTTTAGATGAAACACATACATACTTGTCATTTTGTAAACTTTCCCTTTCTTTGCATGGTATAGCTTCTCTGTAGTTATGAACTAATTGTGGAAATGAGTTTGGATTTTATCTAAATTTCTAACTGTTATTATTTAATACATTTCTATTCTCTTAGGAGGGAAATCCCCCCCCCCCAAAGTCTTATGCTCCTTGATATGGATCTTTTTTGTCTTTTTTCTTCTCTTCTTCTACCAAGACAAGTAGCTAATTCAAGTGAATTTTTGTCCTTTATTGAAACAGAGGGGAAGGATTTCATGGACAAACTGTTTTGAGCTGGGCTCAATCCTGAGTACATTTTCCTGTTCCATAAATTTAAAATTTTAATGCACAGTCCCTTTTATGAACTTCTTTTTGTTTCTCCCTTCAGTCTACAAGCTCCTTTACTACTTCCTTCAACTCAGAAATTATGGATTTGACATTCTGGTTGACTCTATGCTATGGTCCATTCACCACTGAGAACTATTAACCCTATGTGGAGTTTCTGGGGAAGGGAGGTCTCCTCTTCTACCCCTCCCAGATTGGGTCCACCTTCTCTGGTTTATAACTGGGGCAAGGTGAGGATATTGAAAAACTGAAGTGACTAAACTGGAAGTATGACAAGGGAGCTGAACATTTTTTAATAGGGAGAATAATCCTATTGGGGAAATGAAGACTTAGGAGAGCTATATGAATGTTAGTTTCATATATCTGACAAGATGTCACAAAGAAGGCAGAGTAAATTCACACTGTATAAATCTGCAAAGCAGAATAAGGATAAATGAATGAAAGATATAAAGGGGAAGATTTCTTGTTCATTGTATGAAAGAATCTCTAACAAATTTATGTTGTCCAACAATAGATTGAATTGGATGTGAAGATTGAGCCCCTTGTGAATCATCAACAGGTACAGACAGGATGACCAAAAAAAGTCAGGAATATTATAGAGGGTTTCTTGCATTGTCTTAGAAGTTAGATTAGGTGCCCTGAAACAAAACTTTGATATTATATAATTCTTATTGTATCTTCTCAATATCCAATATAGCATTTTGCATATAGGCCCATAAGATGATACAATTTTAGAGCTGGAAGGGAGCTTAGAGAACAGATAGTACAAATTAAGACTATATTAAGTTGTCATTCAATTAAAAATGTAAGATTCTCTGAAGAGGATATAAAGCTTTGAGACAGTTAATCCATTAGATGAGAGTCAGAATTCACTGGGCCAGATCTAATAAGATAAAATATATCAGTGAAATAATAACTTGGGTTAAAAGCATCAACTTCAAAAAAGTAAATATATGAACTAATGCTGAGTAAAGTGAGCAGAACTAGGAGAACATTATGCATAGAACAAAAACATTTTGTGATGATCAGCTGTTATTCACTTAGCTCTTCTCAACAATACAATGATCCAAGACAATTCCAAAAGACATGATGGAAAATGCTATCCATATCCAGAGAAAAAAGTGTGGAGTCTGAATACAGATTGAAACATACTATGCTTTTTGTTTTTTTCATGGCTTTCTCCTTTTGCTTTGTTTCTTCCACAAGATTAATATGGAAATATGTTTAACATGATATTGTACATGTATAACACATGAGACTGCTTGCTGTCTTAGGTAAGGGGAGGAATGAAAGGAAGGAAGAAAATTTTAGAAATCAAAATTTTATAAAAGATGAATGTTGAAAACTTCACACATAATTGGGAAAAATGCTATTTATATTAAAAAAATAAAAGTAAAGGCAAAGGAAAGAGTATTTAAATAGCAGTTCAACTGTTCGGAAAAGGGGGGGTTCCAGTGGATTTCAATATGAATAAACAGTATGATGTGGTAGCTGAGAAAGCTAGTCAGTGGTATGTTCAGAATTAAGGAGATGGTGCCAGCCCTGAAGTCAGGAGGACCTGAGTTCAAATTTGATCTGAGATACTTTAACACTTCCTAGCTGTGTGACCCTGGGCAAGTCACTTAACCCCAATTGCCTCAGGAAAAAAAAAGAATTAAGGAGATGGTAGTTCTTCTGGACTCTGTCCTAATCAGACTATATTGGGAATATTGAGCTCGTGTCTCGGCAGAACAGTTTGGGAAAAATGATTACAAACTGAAGAACTTCCAGAGGGGGTAATCAGCACAGGAAAGGGTCTTATGTTCATGCCACATAGAGTCAGCTGAAGAAAGAGAGAATATTTGGCCAAGTTAGGAGAAGAGTTGAGTGGAGCATATTTGAAGGACTGTTGCTTATGACAAAGATTGTTCTTGTTCTGCAAACCAAGGGAGAATAATGGGAAAAAAATTCCAGAGACAAATCTAGATTTTATACGAGGAAAAAATCTACTTAACAATGTCTCCAGTGCTCCCTTTACACCATCTTCCCCACCTTAAATCCTGTTCTCAAAAATCACCCAAAAACAAACAAAAAGGTACCCTCCCCCCCAAACCCCAAACAGATAAAAAACAACTCAATCCAAAAGTGGAATAGATTGCCTCCAGAAATCAAGGATCTCCTTCAGTGGAGGCTTTTAAAGTAAAAAAAAAATGTTTTAGAAAGGATTCTTAGAATCCTTAGAAAGGAGGTATGAGCCTCCCTCACTGAGAACTTGTTATTTTGCAATTAATAAGAATCCACAGCATTTAATCATATGGTAAGCCCTAGAGAGAGAAGGACTGTGGGTAAATAGTAGTTGATGGGATTTTAAGCTTGTAATCTACAGGAAGGTGTGGGGAGAAGTTCCACTTGTTTTTGGAATTTTCTGTGAAGACATGGTACCTAGTCAAAAACTCTTTTGATCATTCCTGTTATTTTCCTAGAGCAACATTAGTGTTGTACTACAGGGCATATTTCATGACATTTTTAATACAGTGTTTAGCTCCTCAAGATGCCCTTCTCAAATACTAACCAGTAAAGTTAATGGAGCCGAGTGCCTACTGGGGACATGTGGGCAGGGATGGGAAAGAACTTGCAAAATCTTATCTTAAATGCCAATGCAATGACAATGCTCACCCTACTGCCCTGCTTTTTTCCTATTAAAGTTAGAAATGAACTAACAGCCGCTATATTAACCATATCTGCAGCTGATATGAGGATGCCATTTTGAAACACGCTTGGCTCAGCCTGCATCCCAAGAGCACGGGGAAAGATTAAAGGGACCCTGCTTCTGTCTTGACTTTAATTAAGACAGTCATCAAATTGGATATGAAAGGAAATTTAGAAACCTCAGCTAAAAATTCAGGAGGGATATAAAATGGGACAATTTACTCTTTGCCGATCTTGGCTCCATTATCACTGTAAGCAGTCATGGTGACTTAGCTTTTGATGGATGCCTGGAAATACCTAAAGCAATCTCTTTACAAAGTTTAATGACCTTGCCTCATTTAGCTTTTGAAATATTTCCTTGGCAATGGGGATAAAAATGTCAAGATTGTTGTAATTATGCAGCAGAAGGTCAGTGGTGCCTAATTTTTGATAAAGGTTTAAAGTTCCTTACAGCTCTCAGGAATAAAGGGAACTCTCTAAGCTCTGTTTCCTGGAGAATCCATGTTTTCTTAGAATGCAAAGGATCAGGAACAGCAAGGAGAACACAGCATGCAACCTCTAGGTTACCTGAATGGCCATGGGGATGACATTCTGTTATTCTCATTGGCACTAGATGGCAAGATAATCACCATTTTTGTCAACTGTTGAAGCAGCCAGGATCTTAGAAGTCATTGGATCATAAGATAGCATAAGGGCCTTAGGTGTCATGGAGTCCAATCCCTTCATTTTTTCCTTAGATGATGGAATTTCAGCCCAAAGAAGGGGATGAACTAGTTCAAGGTCATAAGGTATGTTTATAAGAGGTTGGATTTGAATCCAGGTCCTTTGACTCCAAATTTAGAGTTCATTTTTTACCATACACAGATTTGCCAGCTAGAAAGAATGGCTGGTTTTAAGGCAATGTGGTTTTGTGGCAGGTTCATTGGCTTTGAAATCAGAGAAGCCAGATTCAAATTTTACTTCTGCCAGTTACTGTGTAAATGAGTTAACCTCAGTTTTATCAAATGAAATGGTTTGAACTAAGCTTTCAGGTTTTCTCCAACTTTAGATGTATGATCCTATGATCTAAAGTACTGGGCATCTTTGTATCATATTTCTTGGATCTTATCTTTTGGCTTGGTTTAATGGTAAGGGAGACCTATATGATTTTATAATAACCATCACACATTCACTCAAAAAGCCTTTCCAATATTCAATCTCCTGTAACAAGAATTTATTAAACATGCACTGCATACAAGGTGCTGTGCTAGGTGCTAGCTATGCAAAGACAAAAACAAAAATCAGCCTCTGCCTTTAAGGAGGGTGAAATACAGGGATGTAGCATAAAGGCTGGGAATAACTTTCAGAGGAATGATTCAGGGGGAGAAACTGGAGGTCATAGTTGGTAAGAGGAATTTCAAAGGTAGAACAGTTATGAGTGTTGGTCACTTGAAGGGTGCAGATGTATCTATGTATGACTGAGGTAGATAATCATGTGAGTTTAGTAGTTTGGATAATTGAGGGGACAGGGCATTTGAGGGGACATTGACATATATATTAAAATTTGAAAATAGGAAGGCAGAGAGGAAGATTGAGTCAATGACAATTTCTGGAGAAAAGAGAGAAAATAATCTAGAGTTTAATAGATGATTATATCATATACTCAAAATTCAGATTTATGAAGTGACTCTCAAAGGAGAATAAAGGCTGCTAGGTCATGGTACTAAAAGCTGGAAGGGGTCACAGAGGCCATCTTGCCCTGTTCTTTTATTTTATAAATGAGTGAAATAAGGTCTGGGGAGGGCGGGGATAAGTGACTTACCCAAAGTCACACAGGTAACAAGTATTGAACCTAGGTGCTTTTATTCCAGTGCCAGTGTTCGTTCCATTGTTCCAATCAATAACTCCCCCAGAAGATACTATATCCCTGGGCACACTCTTCCAGGGGACATCCTTTTGCCATCCTTATTTGGCAACCTTTCTTTTTGCTTTGAGCATCTTTAACTACATTTCAATCATGAGATACAAGTACATACGACAGTCATCTACCAACCTCCAGATGCCTCTCTTTTAATCCTCATCACTTGGCATAGTCCCTGACACATAGTAGGCTCTTAAATGTTTATTGACTGATCTGAATTCATGTTGTGCCTCTGACATACTGGCTGTAAGACCATTGGCAAGTTATTTGCTCTAAGGCAATTCTAAGTGCTCTAGGGTAATTCTCCAAGATCATAAGTGGCAGAAAAGGTACAATTTGCCTTTATAGAGTTTTCTTCATCTGGGAAATTTCTATATCAATAAAATCACAGGCAAAATCTCTCTGTCTATTCCTATATTTTGTATATGTTTACATACATACATACTAGTTTTCCTAATAAAATGTAAGCTTTTCTGAAGACAGGTCTGGGGTGTGTGTGTGTTTCTCTTTGTGTCCCTAGTAACTAGTACCTAGTACCTACCACAGTGCCTATTATATTATAAACACTTAAAAATTCTTATTGATACATTATTAAGCCTAGATTTTACTGTGCCCTAACCCAGAGATGGCAGCACAGGATATTCTTGATTAAAAAGGAAAGTATATGAATTATTCACTGGAACATAAGAGGAGAATCTCTTTTTACTAATAAAATATGTGCTGTTGATTTGAACATCAAGGGATCCAATGGCACCCGTATTTCTTCATCGGATCATAGATTTTGAGTTGGAAGGGACCTTAGAAGTCAACTAGCTCAACCCTTTCATTTTACAGATGAGAATATAGGCCAAGAGGTGTTAAGTGACCTGCTTAAATTCATATAGGTAACAAATAGTAGAACTAAAATTTGAACCCAAATCCTCTGACTTAAAATCCAGTGTTCTTTTCATTATACCATATACTGTCTCCCCTTAATCTGATTACAAAGTAGGGCATTATCAGTAGTATAGTCTACACTATACTAGTGTATGTGTTAGTTTGTCCTTCCTTCTTGAAGAGGACCATAGACATTAGGAAAGTAATATCTTGTCTTGCAAGTGAATTAAATTTAAGTAAGGCAGGGTTGTCCAAAGTCATCAGCCTCACTCTCTCTTCTCAAAGGTCATCTGAGTCCAGTGGGGACATAGGTCAGGACGACTGGGGATGTCCTCAGAAGCACTGCGAGACTTTGGCCTTTTTAAGCGAAGGTCTTTCACAGGTCTCAGTTTGTCTGAGGCAAATAGTGCAGTATAGTATATGTGAAAAGTCCTGGATTGGAAAATGAGACATTTGGATTCTGGTTTTGAATTATCCACTAACTCAACCTGTGACTAAGCAAGTCATTCTTGTCCCTCTGACTCAGTTTCTTCATCTTTAAAATGAGAAGGTTGCTAACTTGGGCTACATTAAGAGAGGCAAAATTTCTAAAATATAGGAGGTGCACGGCAACAACAAGACTATATGATGATCAATTCTGATGGACATAGCTCTCTTCAACAATGAAATGTTTCAAACCACCTCTAATTGTTCACTGAAGAAAGTCATATACACCCAGAGAGAGGGATGTGAAATGTGGACCACAACATAACATTTTCATGCTCTCAATTGATGTTTGCTTGCATTGTGTTTCCTTTATTTCATTTTTCTTTCTTGTAGATTCTATTTTTCTTGCACAACAATGATAAGTGTGGAAATATGTATACATATATTTGATTTGTCAAGTATTTTAACATAATTAACATGTAGTGGATATCCTGCCATCTAGGGGAGGGGTGGGGAGTAGGGAGGAAAAATTTGTAACAGAAAGCTTTGTAAGGCTTAATGTTGAAGAATTACCCATACATATGTTTTGCAAATAAAATAAATAAATAAATAAATAAAATATAGGAGGTGAAAGGTCTGTTTTACTCTTCCCTGGTCAGATGTTTTGGGAACAACTTTAGTCTCCATATTTTAGGAAGATCATTTCTAAGTAGGGGATCATCAGTAGGAGAATCATGATATTAGATCATGAGATCTAATCATAAAAAGATTAGTTAAAGGGTTGGGAGATGTTAAACCAGGAGAATGCATATATGCATCTATGAATGAATACAAAAGCATTTGATAATCATTTACCATGTGCCAAGAAAGACATCTAGATGAGTTAATAGATAAAATATTGAACCTGGAGTTAGAAAGACCTGACTTCAAATAAAACCTTAGATACTTACTAACTGTATGACCCTGGGTAGATCACTTAACCCCTTTTTTGCTTTAATCCCTCGAGGAAGGAAATGGTAAACCACTCCAATGTCTGTCTTTACCAAGAAAATCCCATATGGGTTGTGAAGAATCAGATATGACTGAACAACAAATGTGCCAAGAACTGTGCTAAATGCTGGCGATATAACTAAAAAGTTATAGTTATAGTTATTCACCTTGAAAATGAAATGACCTCTCTCTCAAGGAGCTCACAATTCTTGTGTGATTGTGAGAGACAGTTCATGAAGAATTTTGGCTAAAGGGAAGATGAAGGTGCACAGAAGTTCTAAGGCTGGATGACAAGCTCCAGGATATGTCAAATGGATTTATAACACTATCCAGGGGGCTGGAGGTCAGAGAAACTATGGAGATGATAAGGCTTTCAGGCCACAGTAGCAAGGCATATGGCAAATTCTGGTGGTCTTTTACTTCACATGAAGATTTAGAGTTGATGACTCTCATTTAAACAATTTGAATAATTATGATACTTTTTCTGAAATACCTAACTTAGGGCTACCTATTGGTCCATGATGGGCAGTAGTGAAGGGAAGAGGAAAAGGGAAGATATCTCTGGTGACCAGTTTTTCTCATACTAGGATGTCCTGTAGGATCTGGATGGTCCAAGGTTGGACCAGTATTTGAATAGTATTTGAAAGGCTAACAAGTGGAGGAAATGGGATGATCACTTGCCAGGGCATTTTTGAAGGAACTCTTATACAGGTGTCTTTTGGACTGAATATCCTTTGAGATTTCTTCCAAGCCTGAGCCTCTGTGGAATTTATGATTAGTTCATTTCTAATTCCAACATTATAAGTCATATGTTTTAAGATCTTCCCTGTTCTAATGTTGTGTGTAAAATAACAACAGCAGCAGCAACAGCAACAACAACAATATAAGTGGATTTGTGTTCTTGTAAACTGGATTTTCCACCACCATAGTGCCTAGCACCCAGTAGGTGCTTAATAAATGTTTATTGATTGATTGACAGCACCTCATCCATGCCTGCTCATTCTGTGTTACTTATGTCCATGTCCTCCCATGGTTGCACCAGGGAGTATATCCACCTTGCCATATTCCTTCCTCATGTTTTTTGGACATCTTAAGGATACCAGTGGGGATACTTGGGTATTTTGGCTTTTTTTCCTTGGGTGCTTTCCAAGGTATGTTATCTCTTACTAGATTAGATTAGAGAATGAAAAGGGCTAAACTCCAGAATGGATCACTGAAGGAGGGAAGGGAATTTCTTCTGGTGGGGATTATTTTTAAAAATCCTCCCTGGAGGCAGAGGATGAGGTTCAGAGATTTCTTTGATCTTTGTTAGGAGGAGAGGAAGAAGTAGTTGTTGAGGGGAATTAGGCTTTTGAGAGGGAAATTGAGGGTAGACAGTTACAGGTCCAAGAGAGTTTTGGTTGGAGCTGTAGTACAGGATAAGTAGAAAAGCACTTGATTCAGGAGATATTGGGAAGGGAAGAGATGAATAAAGTTATTGAATAAAACATAATATAAATAAAACATATCTGAGGCACCTGAATTCATCCTTCCCTCAAAACAAGGAGTCTACTTTGACTTTACATTCCCTTTCCCTCTTATGGTTGATGTGAAGAAAAATGATTCCTTTATGTTCTTCAGGAATTGGAGTTATTACTAGCACTCTTACTGTGGCTAGCATTATTAATATATGATTAAAATCATCATTACTATTTATTATTATTTTGATTGCTGGGTTATATAAAGTTAGACTATTATTAAATTACTTTTTATCTCTTGCCTGGGTTCATTTAATTAGTCACTATAATTACTGGTTTTTAAAGTGCTTTCTCTTCTGCATCCCTACTACCTTCTCCCTTGCCTGGGCCCTCCTTCCCTTGCACATAGCCCTCTGCAACAAGCTGGATAATAGAATTTTAGAGGTGGAGGTGCTCTTCAAGACCATTAGGTTTACTGCTAATGATCCCAGATGTGGGATTATCCTTTTCTGGGGAAGTTAAGTACTGACAGTTTTTAATTTTTCCATAAAATTTTAGAGTTATATGAGAGACAAGCATTGATGGGGGATGGAAATAGAGAGCTTGAGTTTTTCTAACCAAATTTCTTCTCAGAACAATAATTATAGAACCATAGAACATCTGTTCCTTTTCTATTCATATGGTAGGAAAAAGGGAAGCAAAGATCTCAATTAATTCACAAAATTGAAAAATTATGGACTTTGCTGTAGAAAATGAGATAGTCAAAAGAGCTTTGGATTTTGAGTCAGAAGACTCAGATATCTTAGCCATTGCCATCTGTGAGACATCAACAAGCAGTTATTGAGTACCTCGGTTTTTCCATCAATAAAATAAGGGGGGCTGGATCTCTAATGTTCCTTTCAGATGAAAATCCATGAGCTTATGTTTCCAACCCTATCATTTTACAGAGTAAAAATGGAGGCCTAGATGTTTGCCCATGGTCACAAAGATCATCAGTGTTAAAACCCAAGTTATTTTTTCCTAACTTCTCTCTTCTTCCCCATCTACTTCCAATCTATCCTAGCTACATTGGCCAGACTAACAGTACTATTACATAACTTTCATCATTTCAACTAAGAATCTAAGATGACATTTCTCCCTGTCTTCTACTAACAATTTCCATCATAACCTTTTTCCAATTAGGAAAACTATGCCATTTTAGGTAGTTAATCAATGAGTAAATATCTTATTACATGTTTACTATGTGTCAGGCACTGTCCTAAGCACTAGAGACACAAAGAAAGGCAAAAGACTGCTTTCAAGGACCTTTCAACTTAATGTAAAAGAGATTAGAGGAGGGATTCAGGAAGAAAGGAAAGGACCCAACTTCCCAGAATCCCCAATGGGATAGGCACCATAATCCAGACTTTGGGTCCAACCTTCCCTGAACTTACTTTTCACTAAGGGGAGAAGGAGAAACCTCTGCTGCTTTGACAAGAGAAATAAATCACTGGTCTCCATCCTTGGCTGCCAGGTCAAAATGCATTGTTGATGGACAAAAGCCAAGCTGGTACTTATTTTATTTAAACAAATGTTGAATGACAGATGCAAGTTTTGTGATATACTTCCTTTGATTGGTCCCTGCACTCCATTCCCTCCTCCACCCCAAGTGGGTGAATCTAGCTGTTGAAATAAAGCACCCAAATCAACTTATTGATCTTCACCATCCACTTCTTTCTCTTATTAGAAAAGCAAGGTAATTAAGTGTTCCAGGTTTCCCATAATTTAACATATATTTGACATCACCCTCTAACTAATACCCTATTCATAATGAGACTCTGACAAGGTAAACGACCTTCTTTGACATGTGTGAGCTCCTATCATTCAGATTATATCATTATCATTACTTTCTATGTATCCATATTATCTATCCCACAAGACATATTTACAGCAATATTAAAAGGGAGATGAAGGGATATATTATCTTCCTTATGTACAACATATATTATACTCCAGGAATTCGTCAGAGCCCAGACAATTCTTAGGCAGTAGAATCTTTGGTTATCCCTTTCAGCATACTGTCAGAACAAAGAGATGGATGCTCCTGGTTTGAAGAGGATATCTCTTAGACACTCTTTCTTCTTCTTGGGGTGATGAGGCCAAAAACATTCTATCTTTGAGAAGCCTGTGTCTTACACAATTGGCTTCAGATACTTTGTAATAATGGACTTCACTTTGCCCAGACTTCTTTCGAGAATATTATAGAATCACAAAGTATCAGAGCTGAACAGGTCCTTAATCATGGATCAGTTCACATGGTCCAGTTTTTTCCTCAAATGAATACATTTTGATATTCATTTATGAGTATGTATACATATATAAACATATACACATATACTTATAGATCCATATTATTCATTTATTTATTTAGATAATAACTGAATCTATTTTGACTTGTGTCTAATGGTTTCCTATAGTAATATAAATTCCATTAGACATAAGTCAAAATCAACTACAGGGCCTTCAAATTGACTGATCTTCAACTAAAAAATCAATCACTGAATGTGCTCAATATTTTATGTTGTATACAAATGAATTATTGGTTCATCTTTGCAGAATATGTGCATATTTATCAATAACTATCTAAATAAATAAATGAATACATATGTATATATGTTTATAGATATACATACTTATATATGAATATCAAAAAATATTTTAAAAGTATTTTTAGCAAGTATAATAATATTTTATCTTTTCTCCCTCTATTTCCATTCATTGCTCTTTTACTGTGCTAAGTATTGGGAATACAAAAACAAGCAACAAAATAGTTCCTACTGTCAAGAAAATAACATTTTAAAGAGTGAAGACAATTCATTAAGTATAGCTGGAAAACAATGGGAGTGGGAAATACATGGTTTAGAAATGATTGGGGAAGTAATTTTTTTTTCCAAGTGTGGGTTAGGGAAGGTTGCTGCTATGGTCTCTTTTAACTCAGACATTCTGTGGTTCTGTGTGTGACTTGTGATCCAAGTTCCCCATGATTCTAGGCTCACATGGACCATGCCCAATCCTGGGGTAGGAGAAGTAGATGAATTAAGGCCATTTTCTTTCATTGGATCATTGTTTCTGCCTGGAGCTTTTAAAAGAAAATCTAATACATTTATAACATAGCTTTTGTCTAAGTTTTTCCAGATGTGGATAATAGGGTCTACAGCTCTTATAAGCATGCTTTCTTTTAATAATTTTTCTTCTGTTTTAGATTGTCCTTCATTTCTGTCTATTTGAACTTCTAATCTATTGTCCTCTATTTTATTTCTTTGATGACACTTGCCTTCTGAGATTCAAGTTTTTCTATTCTGTGAATTATTTTTGCTGGACAGACCATAAAATCTGCTCTCATAATTCTCACTTCAATTTTTAAACCCACTTAAGGACAATGATATTGTGATTCCATAATCTTAAATTCCACAAAATCCTTTATCTCAACAGATGTTGTATCATTTTCTATTATTTTGTAGCATTTACTCATAGATGCCCAAACTCATTTATTAGATCTAGAGGCCACATTTCCTTCTTCTGTTCCTGGATCCCTGTTGATTTATCTGTTTATATAAAGGTCTTTTAGTATATTTGTTTCCAATATCTTTGGGAATTTCAGCTTTTCTCCTCTTGTTTCTCTTTATTGTTCACTTTCTGACTCTCTTTGTTTCCATGATGTTTTTTTTTGGGGGGACAGGATCTCAAAACATTTCATTCTCTTTCAACATTGAGCAATTAACAGGTCACTGGCCTAGATTTCTGATCCAAGTGACTTTTCAGGGGAACATAATTGGTTCTGCTGTATGCTGAACTCTCCCTCAGGTTTAATGGAATGCCATGCAAAAATATCCCTGATTTTCCCTCCCACCACAATATACTATCATTCTCCTTCTGTTCCTCTCCCCCAATACAGGCAGTGTTAGGGTTATAGAGGTCATTTTTAGTGTGGGTTTCCAAAGTTATAGGAAGAAGAATGGAATGAGGTATAGGGCTGAGCTCTCTCTCAAAGCCAGACACATACTCAACCAGTTTCCTCTGACTCTTCATTCTTTTTTTGTAGCACAGATGCTGCTGCTGCAGTGCTGACCATCAAAATCCCAACAAACTTCCATAGCCCAGAATACTACTCATAAGACTGGGTATCTCTCCTGGTTTGAGTAATTGTCTATAGCCTAGGGCCTGAATGTTCATGGATATCCATGGAACTGCAAGAGAAAGGGGAAAGGGAACCAGGGTGTGGAGTTAAGTTTTGTTGCAAGCCCATAAATTGGGCTTGGATTAGGTTTTGCAGCTTCAATGCTAAGTAACATGGTAAGCAGTGGAATAGATGTGCTTACTGAGCTCAGGATAGCTATTAGTTCATTTTTTTCAAGTTTAAGTGTATATTATTGCCCTTTTCACATTGTTAGGTTCAGTAACACTCTGGACCTTCCAGTTAGAAAGTCCTCATACATGGTATTCCATCTTGAGCTTGTGTCCCTTTACATTCACTGTCCCTTCTACCTAGAATGTAATTTCTCCTCCCCTAACTCTTGGAATCTCTAGTTCCTTTTGAAATTCAGTTAAAAAGTACTTATGCATTGTTGGTGGAGTTATGGACTGATCCAACTCTGGAGAACAATTTGGAATACTGAAAGATTTTGAAAACTGCATATACTCTTTGTTTGACTCAGCAACACCTTTACTGGGTTTATTTCCCAAAGAGACCACAAAAATAGGAAAAGGACTTATATGCATAAAAATATTTATAGCAGTTCTTTTTGTGGTGGCAAAAAATTTGAAATTAAGGGGATACCCATCAATCTGGGAATGATTGAATAAGTTGTGATATATGAATGTAATGGGATACTCTTTTTCTATGTTGATAGGCAGATTTCAGAAAAATCTGGAAAGACTACATGAACTAATGCTGAGTGAAGTGCACCAACCAGGAGAACATTGTGCACAGTAACAGCAAGACTGTGATGATCAACTGTGATAGATTTAGTTCTCAGCAGTGCAGTGATCCAAGACAATTTCAACAGACTTGTGATGGAAAGTGCCATCCACATCCAGAAAGAGAACTATAGAGACTGAATGTGGATCAAAGCATAGTTTTCACCTTTGTTGTTGTTTGTTTGTTTATTTTTTTCTTTTCTCATGTTTTTTTTTAATCTCTTTTGATCTGATTTTTCTTGTACAGCATGATGAATATGGAAATATGGTTAGAAAAATTGCACATGTTTTAACCTATATCTGATTGCTTGCTGTCTTGGGGAGGGGGAAAAAGGAGAAGGGCAGAAAATTTGGAATACAAGGTTTTGCAAAAGTGAATGTTGAAAACTGTCTTTACATATACTTGTAAAAATAAAATACTATTAAAATGGATGAAAAACAAATAAAAATATAACATCTGAATATAGATCAAAGCTTGCTATTTTCACTTTTTTTCTTCTGCTTTTTCCCTTTTCTTCTGAGTTTTTTTCACAACATGACTTATGTGGAAATATATTTAATGTGAATGTACAAGTATGACCTATATCAGATTGCTTACTGTCTTGGGGAAGGAGAAAAGAGGGAGGGAGAGAGGGAGAAAAATTTGGAACTCAAAATCTTACAAAGGTGAGTGTTGAAAACTGTCTTTACATGTAATTGAAAAAAATATTGGGGGGCGGAGCCAAGATGGCGGAGTGAAAAGGTGACTTTCTGCCTCTCCTCCGATCTTCTCTCAAATCAACAATAAAATAAGCCTCTGAACTGATCTTCAAGTCAACGAACTCAGAAATATTTGGGCATGGCTCTCTGGAGAACTTCACATCAGGTTAGTCGGACTCGGACAGAGAGATAAATAGATGACCCCTGTGCAGGCCGGAAGTGAGGGTGGGACTCAGCTCAGCTCATCGTGGAAGAAATTCCAAACTCCAAACTCCAAATTCCAAACACCTGGAGTTTATCTGAGGCACTCGGGACACTCTGCCCTGATTGGGGGCAGGTGTTCTGGCAGACTTGCCTTGTTTAAGGAGTAATTCAGACTTAGTCCTAGGCCCCACCGGCCCAGCACCTTAAGTCAATTCGCCGAAGTGCCCCAGGGCAAAGCGTCTTCAGCCGAGGTTTTTTTTTTCCCCTAACTTAAAGAGATATCCACTATGTCTAAAAAAAAAATGATGAAGAAGCAAAAGAGAGCTCTCACCATAGACAGCTTTTATCAAGGCAAAGAAACGACCTCAGATACAGAGGTTTCTTTAGACAAAAATCCAGAAAAAAACAGCAAAGACCATCACTGGTCCCCGTTTCAAAAGGCCTTTCTGGAAGACTGCATAAAGAACCTCAAAAGAGAGCTGGAGGATAAATGGGAAAATAAACTGAAATCAGTGCAAGAAGGATACAGTATCTTGCAAGAAGGATATGATGCTCTGCAAAAGAGATATGAAAAAGACACCAATTTATTAAAAAATAAAATTAGTGTAGTGGAAAAAGAGTGCAGTGAACAAATTGGCCAGTTACAAAAGGAACTTAAAAAGGTAACTGAAGAAAACAACACTTTAAAAATAAGAATTGAACAAATGCAAGTGAATGACTCACTAAGACTTGAAGAATCAGTCAAACAAAAACAAAAAAATGAAAAATTGGAAGAAAATATGAAATATCTCCTAGGAAAAACAACTGACTTAGAAAATAGATCTAGGAGAGACAATCTAAGGATTATTGGACTTCGTGAAAGCCATGATGAAAAAAAGAATCTAAACACTATCTTCCAGGAAATCCTGAAAGAAAACTGCCCTGAGATTGTAGAATCAAAGGGCAAAATCACCATTGAAAGAATTCACCGATCACCTCCTGAAAGAGACCCCAAAATTAAAACCCCAAGGAATATCGTGGCTAAATTTCAGGACTATAGCACCAAGGAACAGATTCTGCTAGCAGCTAGAAAGAAACAATTCAAATACCGAGGATCAATAATTAGAATCTGTCAGGATGTGTCAGCTTCCACACTGAAGGATCGAAGGGCTTGGAACCAGATATTCCGAAGGGCAAAGGAACTTGGATTACAGCCAAGAATAACCTATCCAGCTAGAATGAGCATTATCCTCCAGCGAAGAAGATGGTCATTCAATGATATAGGTGAATTTCACCTATTTCTAATGAAAAGACCGGATCTGAACAAAAAATTCGACACCCAAACACAGAACTCAAGAGATGCATAAAAACGTAAAAAGGAAAGGACTCTTGAGAACTTTATTTTTACTAGGGGGATACTCAAAGTTTGGGGGTATAATTAACTAAATATTACTTTGATAATATGAAAAAGAGAACTAGAGGGGAAAAGGTTGTCATACTGGGGAAAAGAGGGAAAAGGTGTTAAAATAAGATCTAAAAAAAAAAGGAGGTAAAAACAAGGTAAAATCATTTGAAGAGGCAAAGAAAACCCAATATAATTGAGAGAAAGAGGGGAGGGAGATGAGCACTGTGTAAATCTTACTCTCATCAGGTTGGGCTCTAAAAGTATATATCAGACATTTGGTTTCACATAGAAACTTGTCTGTTGCTAGAGGGAAGTGGGAGGGAAAGGAGGAAAAGTAAGGGACAAACTAATAGAAGGGAAAATAGAAGAATCAGTGGTTTTGAGTGGGGGAAGGGGGAGGGGGTCTAGGGAGTGGGAGTATTGTTTGGGGGAGGGGTCATCAAAAGCAAAGTACTGGGGTGGGGGGAAGGGAGAAAGGGGAAAGGAAAGGGGAAAACATAACTTGGGTAAATAAGATGGCAGGAAATAAAGAATTAGTTATTCTATCTGTGAATGTGAATGGGATGAACTCTCCCATAAAGCAGAAGCGGATATCAGACTGGATTAAAAACCAGAATCCCACAATATGTTGTCTACAAGAAACACATCTAAAACATAGTGACACATATAGGATGAAGGTAAAAGGCTGGAGCAGGACCTATTATGCTTCAGGTGAACAAAAAAAAGCAGGGGTAGCAATCCTTATCTTAGATCAAGTAAAAGCCAAGATAGATCTAATCAAAAGAGATAAGGAAGGAAACTATATTTTATTAAAGGGTACCATAGATAATGTAGCAATATCTATACTAAATATATATGCACCAAGTGCAATAGCACACAAATTCCTAGGGGAGAAATTAAGAGAGATGCAAGAAGAAATAGACAGCCAAA
>JAJPUD010000713.1:207513-229395 GCA_023553655.1 Myrmecobius fasciatus
GAAAGAAAGAAAGAAAGAAAGAAAGAAAGAAAGAAAGAAAGAAAGAAGGAAGGAAGGAAGGAAGGAAGGAAGGAAGGAAGGAAGGAAGGAAGGAAGGAAGAAGAGTAAGAGAAAGAGAAAGAAGTAAAAAGAAGATAGAAAGAAAAGGAAAGAAAGAAAAAGAAAGAAAAAAGGAGAGGAGGAGGGAAAAAAGGAGGAGAATAAAGAGGAAGGGGAGTAGAGGCACTGACCTAGGACCAAGCCCTGGTGAGGTGGGAGAAGTGGACAACCCCAAAGCAGGCAAGGGATAATGATCCAACAAAGAAGCCTGATGCAGGATGGTTAGCCAAAGTTGGATTTACAAATAGTATCATGAAAACCCCCCAAAGTTGGGAATATCAATGTATTTTTCAAGAGAAAATTTAATCAATAAAGATGTAAATTTAAGCCCTGGATTTGACACTTACTAGTGATAAGACAAAAATTAATTCACTTTATATCTTTAAGCCTCAATTTCCTCATCTGTATAATGAGGAATAATAACTCTTGCATTATGTATCTCAGAAAAGTGCTTTAAGGAAAATATTGTTGAACTTTAAAATAATATGTAAAAAGGTGTAGCATTATATCAGAAATCAGAGGAACTGGGGTCAAAACCCTCCTCTGACTCTTTCTACCTGATTGACTTTTAGTGACACTTGTTACCTCCCTAGACTTTAGTTTCCTCATTATGTGAAATGATTCTATACTCAGTGCAGCCTCTGAGACTAAAATGAAACAAACTATGGATAGGTTCTCTGCTGCTTGTGCTAATTTTGGCCTTAAACTTAACACCAACAAAATACATGTACTCTAGCAACCAGTACCACACCATCCATATGTGGAACCAACAGTTAAAGCAAACAGAGAAATTTTGAAAGCTGTGGATAAAAGTCCATTTACCTGGTCAGGATTTTCAAGTATGTACACATAGATGATGAGACTGACAAATCCATTTCTAGAGCTATCTCTCTGTATTTGCGGGGGCTCTTAAGGAAAATGTGGATGAGAAGAGGTATTTGACTACAAAACTGAAAGTCTACAGAACTGTTGTGCTGATCTCATCATTGTATATCTGTAAAACTTGGACAGTTACACCAGTGCCATGCCAGGAAACTGAATAACTTCCAATAGAATTGTCCTAGGGAGATGCTTGGCAAAATAAGGTCCAGATACTGAGCTTCTCTCTGGAGTTGCACTGCCAAGCATTCAAACTCTACAAATCCTATGGGCTGGCCATGTCAGTGTGCATTTGCCTAAAAGAATATTTTATGGAGAATTCACATGAGGGAGGTACTTATGTAGAGTTCAGGGGAAAATGATATAAGAACACCATAAAATTATTTTTGAATTGATTACATAATGTGGGAGATACTGGCATGATGTGGGATACCAGATACGTATTAGGTCAACATGGTAGATCCTCATCAAAAAAGGGCAAATGCCGAATTCCAGCTGCTCAAAAGAGATATGTGATGTACAAAATAAGAGACATCTCCACGACAAAAGCTCATATGGACTATTTGTCCCCAACCTGTGGTAGAGCTTATGAACTCTTATTGATCTGTCCAGCCACAGTTGGATACACCATATCTCGAGTCCTACTTAGTGGTGTCATTTAGGTCCTCTTCAAGAACAAAGGACAGCAACCATGTAAAATGAAGGTTGGTTTAGTTGGCTCTTGGCTCACTTCCAGTCCTATAATCCTACTGTTCAGATGCTATTATTCAGTAGGCTGACCTTCACTTCCTCCCTTTCACTGACAGTTTTTGAAAGTTTATTCTTTATAACAAAGCATCTTCTCCTTTTCTTATATCTTGTTTGTTTTTGGCAGTCTAGTGAAACCTAGGGATCCCTTCTCAGATTAATGTATTTAAATGCACAAAACAAAATAAATAGAATTGCAAAGAAAATTGATTGCATTAAAATACAATTATACAGATGTTTTTAAAAGTATGTTTATCAACCCCAGGTTCAACAATTGAATTATTCCTTTAGGTAAAAAGATTATTTCTGGATACTACCATTACAGAGTAAAGAGGTAGAGCATATTCAGCTGTTTTCAGTTAAATAAGTTTATGACTTTAAATAAGTTGATGAAAAGTGAGATTTGTGTGACCCTTTATATTCTTTACATATGCTTTATATTCCTTCATTTTATCCTCAAAATTACCCCTTGAAGAAGTTAGTGAAAGCATTATTACCTCCATTTCATTAAGAAGTTCACTAAAGCTCAGGGAGATCAACTTGCTTGTTCTATCTCCAATGGGGGAGAAACATTTTAAAGCATCACTGGAATATTCTTTTAAAATAAAATAAAAATGTGAAAGATAAGACAACAACATCATTTCATAAGAATGTCATACAGGCCCACACTCAAATTAAGCTCTTAACTACCATATCCTTCTGTCAATCTCCAGAGACCAGTCCTTCTTAGCCCCTGTGTCCATTTTAATCTTTGCTCTTCGCTGCTAATGCAGAGTGCTATAGAGAGAGGTTAAGCACTTTATCCAAACAATTCATGTATAGGGGTCTTGGCAGCAGCCGCAGTAGCCCTATTCACAACAAAGGCATTGAAATGATTATCTGAAAGCTTCTGGAACATAATGTGAAAGAGAAGAGAAAAATCCTTTAAAAACCTTTTAGCTCAACTTTAATTTTAAGCCATTGGCCAATTCATCCCTTTCCTCTTCAGACTCTTTAAGAAACTACAGTATTTAGCCTTTGAACCCCAAAACTCCAATGCCCAATCAACAATTATTTTTCCTCTTTCACCAAATTTACTAAGATTCATTACTTTTCTATTGCTCCTTTTTACAGGGGTGGAGGTGTAGATAGAATATACATCTATGCCTAGAAACAGTGCTTCAAAGAAAACTATGAGTTGCTATCTCTAGATATGTTCGAAACTAGAGTTCAATATTCTCAGAAAGACTGTAGTCAGTTCCTCTCTCTAGTTCCCTTCCAGAATTTTATTTTTTTGTCCTATAACTAGCTGGTACTCATACTCTTCCCTTAATCATCTGATTGCCATTTGCAAATCTCCAGAATCCCTGGGATTAGAGAAACATTATGTCTTTACAGTTTAGGCCAGCTAGATATCCAAGCATCCTCTACCTGCTCACATCAGCCCAACTCTATTATAGTTATAGGTATTTATTAAGCTTCTAAAGTCTGAATTTTGCTGAGGAAACTAGTTTCCACTTCAAAGGGTATTGGTCAGCACTTTGCCTGTGGTTACATTATGTACTTCATTCAATATAACAATATTTTGAGAATCTATGATTTCATCCCTGTAGAGACGCCCTCAAAATTTGTTTATAACTTCATAGATATCTTAGAGATTTACCTAAAGTTCAATGTCAGATGTGAGATTGGAACCTAAGTTTTACTGGTTCTATTCTAATCACTAAGACTTGAGTCAGAACTTAAACACAATTGTGTATCATCATCATCATCATCATCATTCTGACTCCAACTTTAATTCTTGTTCCTCTAATACTTTGTGAGCTCCAAGAGAGCAAAAACAGTGTTGTCATCTTCACTATGCCTTTCCATTCTCTGAGCCTACATGTTTGTTGAATTGTTATGGCTATATAAAGACAAAGAGATAAGACAAGCAGTTTTGTGTATGAAGAATTATCAAGTTGACCAGTGTGGTTGGAAAGTAGGGTCCTTGTGAAGTGAAATAATTCTGAAAAGAACAGACTGATGTCTAATTGTGAAGGGCTTTAAATATCAGACAAAGGAGTTTATGGCAGATCCTAATTCCATTGTATAATTACTGATACTTCTGGAACAGAGAAATAAACTATGGAGGATTGATTGCAAAGGGAAGAGACAGTAAATTGGGAAATGAATTAAGAAGTTATTGGGAATAGTGCAGGTGAGAAAGATCCGAATTAGGGATATGACTGTGTAAGTAGAGAGAGAAGCTGAGTAACAGAAATAATATCATATTTGTAAAGAGTTTTAAGGTTTATAAAGAATTCCCAAATACCATGTCTTTTTTTCTCACAATAAACCTGGGAGGTAGGTACTATTTTTATCCCCATTTTTTCAGATGAGGAAACTGAGGTAGGCAAAAGTTCAATGATTTACTTTGTGTCACATAACTGGTAAGGGTCTGAGACTGGATTTGAACTCAGATTTTCTCTCTTCCAAGACCAGTGCTGTATTCACCCTGTTATCTAGACAAAAGTTGAGGTAAAATAGATGATATTTGACAAAGTAGATATTTGACAAATATGGAGAGGATGGATGTCAGTCACGGATGGAGCCAAAATTGTGAGTTTAAAGAACACTGATAATGATGGAATTAGAGAAGATTGGAGGCAGGGCAGCTATATGGAAGGAGAAAGGTGCTGTTTTGAACATGTTGAGATTGAGAAATCAAGTGAAACACTGGTAATGTGGAAAGGCGGCTAGGAATTAAATTGCATTGTTGTAAGCTGCTGCCTCCTGAAACATTGCTTTTCTTCAATTAATGCTTTTTAAGAACTTACTAATGTTGGGGCATGGCGTCATGTCTTTTTGCCTCTTTAGTGTAAGAATGGCTCACTGGATAGTCCATCAGTCAGTGACCAGTAACTGCCAATTATGTACTAAATACCATGCTAGGTTTTTGGAGGTACAGTGACATAAGTGAAACACACTATGTTATTTTTGTTGCTGTTTAGTCATTTTTTCAGTTGTGTCTGGCTCTGTGTGGCTACTTTTGATGTTTTCTTGGCAGAGATATTGGAGTGGTTTGCCATTTACTTTTTTAACTAATTTTACAAATGAGGAAACTAAGGCAAGCAGGCTTAAGTGGCTTGCCCAGGGTCACACAACTAGTAAGTGTCTAAAATTGGATTTTAACTCATGTCTTTCTGAGTCTAGACCCAAAGATCTGTACATTGAGCTACCTAGCTGCCTGTACTCTGTGCTGAGGTAAGCTATATCTTTCTCTTTCTTTCTAATATATATATATATATATATATATGTATATATATATGTATGTATGTGTATGTGTATATGTATGTGTATACATATGTACACACATGTATATACACACATATCACCTCACATGTGTATATGTATAGACATACATACTTATATTGTGTGTATGTATACACACACATATATATCTATATTAATATTAATACACACACAGAGAAAGTAGATAGAAAATGATTGAAAAGGACAATGGATTGAATAAAGGGAAATAGATTGCACTTGGTTCAAGATAAGAAAGATCTTGCTCATGATTAGATAGTAGAATGGATTGTCTTGGGAGTTGGCAAATTTCTTGTCACTGGGGAACACTTAAACATAAGTTGGGTGACGAATTGCTAGGTCTGTTATATAGGAAGGACAGCTTAATCACCAGGGGAGACTGTATGGAAAGTGGGATAGCTTGAGTCCCTAAGACTTTCTAAGTCTAGGAGCAAGAAACCTGGTTTTGAAATCTGGATCGGACATTTAGTGTATAATCACAAGTGCTTTAACTTCTTTCTTTAAAACTAATTTTTTATTCAATTTATTTTTTATTTTCAGTTCCTAATTTCTCTCCATGCTACCCTACCTACTCTATCTGGACCTAGTCTCTAAATAGGGATAATATTTGGACTCTTTACAGTGTTAAAAATTCTTCTGATGAAAGTACTTTAGAAAATTTATTTTTACTCTTTACTTTCTAGAATCTTAACGATAGCAGGGTGATCAGAGCTTTACTCCAGTGGGCCAATATGGGGTGGGTGAGAGTGCCAACCCAGGGCCTGCTTTTCTTTCCCACCGCATCCCTCTTTTTCCTGTCTCTACTCTCATTCTTCAGAGATCAGCAGTTAAAATATGGCAGCATCAGAGGGAATGAGATTGGATTCTCTTGGAAATGGGTTGCTTCCTCCCTCCTCAATAAAACTGCCCGTGAATTAGTTGGATTATCTTCTCTATTCCCAGTCCTCACCAACACATCTCAACTGAATTTATAACAAGCACTGAAGTTCTAGTTATGGCCCTATCAAGACCTGTATTTCTTAAAGCAACTCATTTAATTTCTTGGGGCCATGGCCTCTTAGTTCGCCTGTAGATTCCCTCCTACTTCTAAATTTGGTGATATATTCCTTTATTCTAGGACCAAAAATGTAGACTGTTTTATTATTAATTATTCATCAATAGTAAAAAATTAATTATTAATTTCATTTTAATATACTTATTCTTATTTATATCATTATTATTCAAAGATTCTGTGATTGGCTTTAATTTTGTCTTCTAGAATTACACTCAAGTCTGATTCTTCTTTCCCATGAATCATCTATGTAGGTGATAATTTCATGGATCTGAAGAAATAACTAACCAAAATAACAACAACAAAAAACCCCTGGGTTCAAAATCTAACACTTCTTTTGTCAAGATCCCTCTCTGCTCTAAGACAGTTGCCTGTTTTTTGTCTTTGTATCTCCGATGTCTAGTACAGGACCTTGAACATAAGTGAGCATTTAACAAATGCTTGTTTCATTGAATTTGGTTAAATGTGCTCCCCCGGGTCTTCTTCTCCTTGAGCTGAACAACCCCAGTTATTTCCATCATGGAAAACAGTGACATACTTGGTAGGCATATTGCAGTCTTAGTTATCTCCTTCCTAGTGCTGTTCCAACTTGTCAATGCTCTTCATTATCTGAATGTATTAGCCATCCCAGGGATGGCTTTGTGCCTTTAACATTTCCACTTTCCACGGGCAGCATTTCAGACATGGATTAGGGGCTGATGGAGGAAATATTAGGGGAGGAAATTTTGGAAGAGGCTGGCGGGGGGGCTGTGGGGGGTATAAGGAGGGATTATTTGGTAGAAAAATAGCAAAGGGACCTGCACAGAAGGCAGGTTTGTAAAAGGAGTTATTTGGGGGTTGCCATGGAGAGAGAGGCTTACAGAGGAGCTACCTGGGTGTGGTAAGGGAAACAAGAGTTTGTGAAGGAGATTGGGGGATTTCTGTCCCTATTAACAAGGGACAGGTCCGTGAAGGGGACCTTAGGGAATTGGGCTTGTGCTGGAGATCCCTTCCCACTGTCCCTCAATTCAGAAACTCCCTCTTCTCCCACAGCCTGATATATGGCCAGGTGGTGATAATGAGGCTGTTTTGCTTCAATGACAAACTGCTGTTTGTGCTTTCAGATGCCACTAACTCACAGATAATTAATGTCAACTGGCTGTCAATGCACGATGGCTAATCGCTGCATGGAGGCAGGCGCATTGGTCAATTAGCAGCCACTGAATCTGACAGTCCCAGCAAAGGGCACATCAAGCTGCCAGGGCCCCTGGTTAATGCCACTGCATTTAGAACTTGTCACCCTCCTTGGGAGTAACCGTGGTGGGCAGGTGTTGGAAGCCTGTGCCTGGAAGGAATCAGGAGGTCAAAGAGAGGGATTGTGCATATATGTATGTGTCGGTGCATTCACACACACACATGTATACACAATATAAAACATGCACATACACACAACACAATACACACAGAGATTACATGTTTATTTATACACATACTCATAGACCTACATACATACACTCTGTATAGAAGCAGCTGGATGGATTTGTGGATAGAATTTTGGGCCAGAGTCAGGAAGACCTGAGATCAAATTTAGCCTCAGACACTTATTAGCTGTGTGATGTTGGGCAAGTCTGTTTGTCTTAATCCCCTAGAGAAGGAAATGGCAAGCCCCTCCATCACCTTTGTTAAGAAAACCTCATGGACAGAATGGTCCATGAGTCACAAAGAGTTGGATGTGACTGAACAATCGAACAATACTCTTTTTACACATGTAATACCCACGCACACATGCATGCATATAAAACATGCACACATATATTCACACATATGTAATTAACATGCATGCAGATTATTATATCTGTATATATTATAATGCAAAATTACAAATTTATCACTAAGTGCCCTTGTGTGAGGATGATGATATGAATTGCTTGAGAGGAATGAGCAAAAAGAGAATATTCAGTGACCGACAGACACTGCAATCTGGTTCTCTTTTCCAGAATCAGTTATACTTTCTCTCATCATTTCCTTCTGCTTTACCCAACACTCACACCTATCTTGGTCTTAGAGGGGAAATGTGAAATTCCTTATTGCCACTTTTATATTCCCTTTCTACCACCTTTGTTCAGCGACCTCCTCTTGAGGATCACATTTATTTATGCACATTTATTACCCAATCTAAACTTTGGTAGCTATTATCCATTAACGCCCAGCCCATTCTCTCTGCTTTCTCTGCTTTAGTTCATAGTCTATGATCTAACTCCTGTATTTAAAGCAGGGAAACTTCAGCATGTACATTAATGTTCTTCAAACAGCTAAATGTCTTGGTCCCTCATTCTACTTGACTCCTATGTCCTACTCCTTCACCTACCTCAGCTGTACATGGAGATGGTCACACATTTGTTTTTATTGTCACATACATGTATTAATTTCTATGAATAAGAACTGAAATTCTTTTATCTATTTATCAAATAAGGGCAGCTGGGAGCCACAGTAGATAGAATGCTGGGCCTTGGAGTCAGTGAGACTCATCTTCCTGAGTTCAAATCTGACCTAGTGGTGCGGCCTTGGCCATGTCACTTCACTCTGTGTGCCTCAGTTTCTTCATCTGTAATAGGAGCTGGAGAAAGAAATGGCAAACCACTCCAGTGTCTTTGCTATGAAAACCCTGAATGTGGTCATAAAGAGTCAGACATGACTGAACATCCATCAAATCCTGTCATTTCAGCTCTCCCTATGCCTCATTCCTCTCAAATCTATTTTTCACCCTTGCCAAGATCTCCAGTTCCTCTAACCTCATTATTTTCCCAGGTCACTGCCATTTCTGTATGTCTACTCCTTTCCAGGCTTAGTCCCTACCCTTGAAACTCTTGCACTCTTGTCTAGTCGTTGCTTAGACCTGACTAGACTCCAGATCCCCTTTACTCCTATTATCTGCTTCTATCTACCTGGTACTAAATGAAGCTAGATGAAGGAATTAATACAATAGTAGTGACTGAGGCCACTACAAGTTGATGTGATTGTATCTAATATCAAGTGGGTCCTTTCTGCAGCAAGGCAATTCTTTTACAACTCTCTAAATTAATTTGTCATCCTCCCCACCATGACGTTGAAATTTCTTTTTAAATCTCCCACAGTACTCACTATTCCCAACTTCCTACTTTACTCAGAAAATTGAGATTATTTTTCTAGGAGTTCCATTTTCCTCCCTTCTCATTTTATACCTCTTGACAACATCCCTCCTGTCTTTCTTTTTACTAATGTCTGGTGAAAAATGATTTTTCTTTTCAACGATTCCTCCACATTCACCCTTTACCAAATCCTCTGCCAACTTCTCCAGTGTTATCTCCCCTTGCTTCCCTTGCCATTTTTGGAAGAGTCCAGTCAGTCTCCATTCCCCTCCCAGCCCAGATCCCAGCTGTCAATTTCCTAAACCATTTTATCTTGTCCTGAACTTTTCTCAGAACCTGGAGCCTCCTTGCCCTGGAATATCCATCTATCCCTGTGGCCTCTATAAAATCCTGTCTTGGATGTGAGAGAAACTGAATTCTAATGCTTTGGTAGTTAGATGAATAGTAGGCAGTTACTAAGATAACTCATGTGTTTGACAGTTTTTGTTAGCTAGAACATGGAAAAAATCATACATTTAATATGACTACTCAGTCCATTAAATCCTCAGTGCTGTCACTTCTGTTTTTCCCCCTTTTAACCTCATTCAACCATTCTATTCTTTGTCTTCACCCTCAAGGTGATGGATTTTCATGCAGGGCACATTGTTTTAATGTACAATGCTACTTTGACATTTCTATCAGTGCTGTTTCTTTAAAAAAAAAACAACAGGTATATCTTTAAATTGCTGTGTTCCAATCATAAGTCCCATCCCAGCAATCTATAAAATTGGATTCACCTTCTTCCATTAAAATCTGATGCTTGCTGCTTATACTCTGAAGCAAAAAAAAATTAACAATATACTTCAGTGCAAAGAGTAAATATGATTAAATATGAAGCAACTTAGAGAATGATCAGATTCATGAGAAAACTTTAAGTGGCAATCTATTCTTACATTCAGTAGGTCTGTCAAAAACAGTATGCTTCTGTTTATTCTCCCCCATATTATTTTCACCATCAAAAAAATGGTGAATAATCATTTTGATGGTGGCAGTTAACATTAAGGCAAAGGACAAGGCTAGGCTGATTTCCTTGAATTTTTGTGAGTGGTTGTAGTGCAGAAATAGAGGAAAGTGAAGAACAAGTTCTCAGTTTTCCATTCTATAAAACTGGCAGCAGATGAACTAGATGTTCCGCCAGTTTAAAAAACAAAAACTTTGAAGCTCATATATACAAAAACTTGAAAATGTCACTGCTACTGACATAATGATTTATGTCGGGCTCAGACATTGGGAGTTTTGAGGTGGGGGTAGAATATTGGAGAAATATAAATTATTAATAATTATAAGATAAAGAAGAAAAGATCTAATAAGGTCTGTATTATCTTAGTGCATATTGCTACTCTGCATTATGTACACAGTAATAAAAGATGATTATATTTAGCACTTTTAGGATTTTAAGGAACCACATTTTCCCAAATGATTTTCATGATAACTTTCATCCCAGCCATATCTTAGGGACAATATTGTCCAATTCTCTCAGATTAGAAATGAATCTAAGGCCCAGAGACTTTAGTGACCTGACACCAAGATCACACTGGTAGTAAATTGGACAACTGAGGTTTGAAGCCCAGATCATTTGATTCCAAATTGAATTGTTTTTTCCAAAGCCAGATGCTAATCACCTCTATACCAGTTGCCTTCCCTGTGCATCCTGGATAAGGAAAAAGGCACCTGATGGGAAGGAGCAGCCATTCTATCATGATTTCTTTCAGCACACTCTCTGTCCTCCTACAACTCCATCACTTGCTGGTGTCTGAGTATCCCCTGACAAATCCCCAGTCCTGCTGCCAGATGTTCTAGGATGACTCCATCCATAAGCCCACCCCTGAGAGGTGAGTGCAACTTACCTGAACTCATTCCTTAATAATTAACAAACTCAGGGCAGCTAGGTGGCACAGTGGTTTAGAATATTGTGCATGGGGGGGGGCAGCTAGGTGGTGCAGTGGATAGAGCACCAGCCCTGAAGTCAGGAGGACCTGAGTTCAAAATCTGGTCTCAGACACTTAACATTCCCTAGCTGAATGACCCTGGACAAGTCACTTAACCTTAATTGCCTCAGCAAAAAGCAAAAAAAAAAATTAACAAACTCCCATCCATTTCTACCACTCTCCCCCAGTGATTCTGAGCTCCAAGTTACTCTTGTCTCAACCCTATTCTCTATTCTTCACTAACCACTCCCTTTTTCCCACATCCTCAAAACCAAAGACTCCAAGATCCTATTTAAGCTACCTGCCTTTTTCACGGTACTTTTTGGAATTCCTTCTCCAAAGGCAAGAAATTTACTTTTACCTTAAATCTTTTCCTTTCTCATCCCTTCCATTTCTTATCCTCAATGAGACCAAACACTCTACTTAGTCTTACCTGGACTATTGCAATTGCTTGTTTCTTGGTCTGTCTGCTTCAAGTATCTCTCTACATAAATCCATCCTGTACTCAGATGTCAAAGTAATCTTTCTAAAGCGTATGTTTACCATTGCACTCTTTATATTCAATAAACTTCACTGGCTCCTAATCACTCCCAAGATCAAATATGAAATTTTCTATTTGTCTTGTAAAGTCCTCTATAATGTCCTCTCCAAGTGTCCTTAGGCCTCTAATACCAGAAAGTTAATACCTACTGAAGTTGCTCATTTTACTTTGGGATAGTTCTAGTTCTTTGGAAGTTATTTCTTTTATCAAGTCAAAATGAGCATCCTTGACACATGTTCTCCTGATTCCAATTATGCCTTCTAGTCAAGTATAACAAGTCCAATCTTGCTCTTTTATGCTTCTAGAAGGAATAATCTCAACATGAGGATGAGATCTAATTCATCCTATTTGCAAAAAGAATTGAGCATATATATAATTGAGTACTGGCTCCCATTCAGGACCATGCAATTTAGAATCCAAATTATTCATTTCTTTAAATAAGTCCACTGAGGGCACAGAGGTGGAGACCCCAGTTCCAATTCTTCTGATTTCAACTACAGTTGAATCTTTCTGCTATACTAGCTCTTCCATCCTGAATAGCCTCAGCACAAAGTCTTGCACCTCTATATCCAAGCTATGAGCAATCAATAAAAAAGAGAGGGAATAAATTCTGACCGTATTTGAAAGAAGCTTGATATAATGGAAAGGGAAAGTGAAAAGGCCTGAACTTGGAGTCTAGTCCTGGCACTTCATAACTATATCATTTTGGTTGTTGTCTTATTTCTCCAGGCCTAAGTTTTCTCATATGTAAAATGGGAAGAATGGTATTTATACCAAAACCTCAGAAAATATTATGAGGAATAATGTGGAAAGCAATTGTAAAGTATTATACAAATGTCATGTCAGTGACTTAGTTGGAGAGATCATTGGGCCTATCATCTGAAAGACCTGCATTCAAATTTGGCCTCAGACACTTACTAGCTGTGTGATCCTGAGCAAGTCACTTAACACCGCTCCCACCCCATTTGCCTTGGAGGAAGTAAATGGCTCAGTGGATAGAGAGCTGAACCTATTAGCAGGAAGATTAATTTAAATATAGCTTCAGACACTCATTACCCATGTGACTTTGGCAAGTCACTTCTATTTGTCTTAACACACTAGAAAAGGAAATGGTAAACCATTCCAGAATTGTTTATCAAGAAAACTCCATGAAGAGGTGTACTATGGTCAAGAAAAGTCAGATATAATTAAATAAAATAAACATGTATAGATGTCAGATGTTAGCCTTAATAACTTATATTCATAAAGCACTTTAAATTCTTCATCACTTTTTATACTTATAATAATTCTGTGAGGTAGGTAATATAGTCATTATTATATGTAGTTTCTTGATAAAGAAATGGAAGTTCAGCATGCTTAAGGGATTTGCTCACACAAATTATTTAGCTAGGAGGTATCAGAGGCAGGATTTGAACACAGATCTTCCTGAGTTTGGGGCAATTAAGTGGCAAAGTGGTTCAAATACTGGGTCCTGGAATCAGGAAGACCTTTTTTGTGTTTTTGTGTTCAAATCCAACCTCTAGACTTTATTAACTTGTGACCCTGGACAAATTATTTAACCTTATTTGTTTCAGTTTCCTTAAGATGAGCTAAAGAAGGGAATGGCAAAGTATTCTACCACTTTTGTGAAGAAAACCCCAAATGGAGTCTTGAAGAGTAAGAAATGATTGAAAGGACTGAACAACAACTTTCTGAGGTCAGGTTTGGTAAACTATACAATACAGAATTAATTATCTCTGATGGTGTGGCTGGTGCTGCTGGTCTTGGTGGATGAGGGGAGGCCAGTTAGGAAAACAGGAAAGCTGAGGGTTCCATCAGCGAATGGACTAGAGAAAATATGCTATAGAATGTTGGAGGAGGGAGGAGTCTGATAAGGAGGACAAATTGTCAAAAACTTAGTTACCATCTAGTCCAGGAGTTTTTAACTTTGGGTCCATGGACTTATTTTTAAAATATCATCTTGATAATTGTATTTCAATATTATTGGTTTCTTTTGTGATCTCATGTATTTATGCCTTTTAAGAACATTATTTTGAGAAAGGGTCCATAGGATTCACCACTCTGCTAAAAGGGTCCATAACTCCAAAACAGTGAAAAATTTCTGATTTAGCAAACTCTTCACTTTACAAAAGAACTTTCTTCAAATCCCAGCTAAATTACATCTTCTCCAGGAAGCTAGCTTGATCCCCTTTAATGCTGATATCTTCTTTTTGTTAATTATTTCAAATTTATCCTGTCTATATCTTGTCTGTATATAATTGTTTGCATGTTGTGTCCATTATTAAACTATGAGTTTCTGAATAGTCCTGATTTTTACCTTTCTTTGCATCATCAAGGCTTAGTACAATTTTGGACACATGGTAAATGCTTAATAAATGTTTGTTGGCTATTTTCTTTACTGTAAACATTCTTCCTGAAGAATAACCACAGGACTTTATGCCAAAGTAATCTCTGACAGATAGTGTATAGGTTTCTAAGGATTCTATATACCTAAATTCAAAATTTTGAATTCAAAATATTCAAACTACCCCATTCCTATTAACTTTCTCTATGGGTCATTTAAATGGTAAAGACTTTTTCTGGGATACTAAACCAAATACAGAATCAGTTAGAACTTTTATGAGCAGTTTGGGTGACTTTGCTAAAAGGAACTAAGAAAAATGCATCTCTGTGCAAAAGTAAGCATTATAAATGTGTATCAAAAATTTTAGTTATCTGTGGATATCCTGGGTTTTTTTTCTTAATTTATTTGCTAGGAAACATTCACATATTCATAGCCCAGCATCCCCTCCCCATTTTAGTGCAGCAGTCGTCAGCTTAAAATAATATATTTTTATTAAAAACCATTTTAAGTTGGTGCACATTTTCCAAGGCAGATTTATATATGGATAGCCACCCAGAATTGCTTGCTATAGATAAGTGATGAATTATTTTAATCAGAAAAGGAATTTAACGGCATGGCAAAAACAAATTTGTAAGATTTTTCACAATCTGGTTGTCTTCTCTGATTTTTCATATTTGTATTCTGTATTCAATGAAGACTAATTGTGAATAGTGGGTATTCAATCAAACTCCCCTAAAATAGATTCATCCCATCCATAATAAAGATGGACGTTCTCACCAATAATTTTGTGAATTATCTACATTCTCTAAATAAGAGTTGGAACATAGGGAGAGAAGACTATGGGGGAACAATAGCCTAAGATGACTCTCTTGCCTGAGGTAGGAGAATGCTTAATATGGAGAAGGACATGTAAATGAATTCTCCCTGAATGGACACATTTTTTATCCATTGTCTTACCCTGGGGTCTAGAATACCACATCTTTGGAGGATTTTAATCTTTCATTCTGTCTTTTGATGCAAAATCTTGGGTGGGAGTAGGGAAATTATTCCAATACAAATCATTGACTTCTTGAAGCCTCCCAAGTAAATTTTCAGTTCCTTAGCCCACCACAATTTGACTTCAATCATAGTGTAATGGGAAGACAAATAGCTTTGCTGTCAGAGTTCAAATACCACATCTTCTTTTTACTATATGTATGACATTGGGCAATATCTTCCTGTCTCTAGTCTCAGTTGCCTCATCCATAAAATGGGAGTGTTGGCCTCCAGTTCTAGATCTGTGTCAATTATGCTAATTTTGTTTCACAGTGCTTCAGTTTGGGTCTTTTTTATTCTAGGCAAGTCAAACTACTTTGATAGTGTAATCAGAACATAGATTTAGAACTGAGAGAACTTTAGAAGTCATTAGCTCAACTTCATGATTTTAGAAATTCCTGAAAATCCAGCTTATGGAACTGGAGATTTGCTCAAGGTCTTTTTACATATCTCATATTATTAATTTAACATCCAGGAACACTGAGTCTCAGAGAGACAAAGTATCTGATCCAAAATCACACAACCAGCAAATGATACAACAGTCTCTACTTTTGGATGGGTCAAGAGTACCAAAGGATTTAAAACTGAAAGAAACCTTAGAGATCATTGAGTTTCTTCACTGTACAGATAGGAAAGGTGAAGACTATTTTCTCAGGGTGACACTCTCAGTAAGTAGTAGTGTCAAGATTTGAATACAGGTCCTCCTGAATCCAAATTTAATGTTACTTGCTGTCCCAGGGAATATTACACCTCTTTCTACTCTGTCTATTGAAGTCTTTCCCTTCTAGGAGAATGTAAGCTCCCTGAGGATAGATCGTATTTATTTTTGTCTTTTTTTTCCAGTGCCTAGCAAAGTTCATGGTTTATAACAGATGTCCAATAAATGCATAAGAGGTGGTCAAATGGCTTCCAAGTATTTTATATGCTCTATGATTATTTTAAATGGAATTCCTCTTTCATTCTCTTGTATCTTAGGTTTGTTGGTAATATATAGAAATGCTGATGATTTATTTATTATCCTGCAACTTTGCTAAAGTTGTTAATTGTTTCAATTAATTGTTTTAGTTGATTCTCTAGGATTTAAATATAGAATGATATCATTGTGCAAAGAGTGATAGTTTCATTTCCTTTATTGCTACTTTAATTCTTTTGATTTCATTTTCTTTTCTTTTTGCTAAAACTAACATTTCTAGAGCACTGGGCCTGAGGTCAAGAACATCTGAATTCAAATTTGGCCTCACACATTTATTAGCTGTATCCTCTTGAGCAAGTCATTAAACATCCGCCTTAATCTACCATAAAAGAAAACGGCAATCATTTCAGTATCTTTGTTAAGAAAATCCAATGAACGATATGGTTCATGGGGTCACACAGAATCAGACACAACTGAAAGACTGAACAATAAAAAAACTAATTGTTTGATTATTTTTAAAAGCTTAATTCAGATGCTGCCTCTTCCAGGAAGCCTTCTCCGACCTTCTTTAAGGTTCTTAATGAGTGTTCAGTTGAAGCAGACGCAATATAAGGAAAAGGGCATGACACAGCAAGGAGAACTGAATTTGGAGCCAATGGACCTGGGTGCTTTGGGGCTAAGAATCTGTGAGAACCTCAAGTCTTGGGTGGGAGGAGGGAGTGAAATTGGTTAGCTTATCTGACCATCTGGGGAAACTTTTCAGTGGAAGAAGAATCTACCATCAAGAATTCACATTGTTCTCTGCTCTAAAAAATTGAACTCTAAGCTTATTTTTGGAGGCTAAGAAGAATTCTGGGGGCCTTGATAAGGCTGAAAGGACAGCCACCTGGTCACCTGTTTGCCCCATGAAGAATCTGAGACAACAGCTGCCATCTCTGAAGGAGAGTCTCTCTGAAAGTGCCTGTAGCTAAGGGGAGGTAGCAGAGAGAAGGAGGTGACCAGGTGGCCAGAATCAGAGAAGCCTGGCCTTGCTACCAAAAAAGTCAGGAAACTCTGAAGTAGGACAACTTTCCATTTCCCATCAGACAACATTATAGGGAGACGTTTTTATTTTTTATTTAAATTTTATGATTCTTTTTCTGTTTTTCCATTATGCTCATTTCTGAATATATTCAGTCTTTCTCTAGAGAGCCATATAACAAATAATAAAAAAGAGAGGAAAAAGCAAAAAATAGTTTAGCAAAAATAGCCAATCTATTGAGTCAGAAAGTAAATGCTAGATCCCATATCCAGAGTTTCCCACATCTACAAAGAAGAGAGGGAGGTTCATTTTCTCACAACTTCTTTGGGGCCAAGCTTGATCAGTAATTATTCATACTCACCATTCAATTTCTATTTTTTTCTTCTTTTCAGTTGTTTCCATTTACATTGCTTCAGATCTCAAGTATATTTTTCCATCCTGCCTACTTTATTTTTCATTAGTTGATGTCTTCTGAACATACTTTTTATTCAATACATATATAGTTTTTCTACTTAACAGTATTTTTTTCAATTACATATAAAGATTTTTGAGTTCCATATTTGTCTCCCAACCTCTTCCACCCCTCAGCCTTGCTTAAGACAGCAAGCAATCTGATATAGGTTACACATTGGCAATCAGATTAAGCCTATTTCCACATTAGACATATTATGAAAGAAGAATCAGAAGAAAAAAGCAGAAATTTCAAGAAAGAAAAAACAAAAACAACAAGAAGTAAATGTTTCCAGGTTTTTTTGCAATTTGTGTGCTTATCATTTCTTATAGCCCAATAATCATGTTACATTCACATGCAATAGAATCACCACATTATTCATATTCCACATCTTGTTCAGCCATTTCTCAATTGATTAACAACCCCTCAATTTCCAATTCTTTGCCACCACAAAAAAGCTGCTATAAATATTTTTGAACAGATTACAATATTGCTGAATCAGAAGGTTATGCAGAATTTTATATCTGTTTGGGCATAGTTTTAAATTGCTCTTCAGAATGATTGGATGAGCTTACAACTCTACCAATAGTGCATTAGGGTCCTAATTTCCCATATCTTCCCCAACATTTATCATTTTCCTTTTCTTTCATATTAGCCAGTCTTATAGGTATGAAGTGGTACCTCAGAATTGTTTTGACATGTATTTCTCTAATCAATAATGAGTTAGAACATTTTTTCATGGACTACAGCTAACTTCAATTTCTTCATATGAAAACTATCTATTCATATCTTTGACCACATATCAATTGGGTAATGATTTGTATTCTTATAAATTTGACTCAATTTTTTATATGTTTGAAAAATGAGGCCTTTATCAGAAATGCTGGCTGTAAAACTTTTTCCCAGCTTTCAGCTTTCTTCTAATTTTGATTGCATTGATTGTACAAACCATTTTTAATTTAATGTAATCAAAATTATTCATTTTATGTTTCATAATGTTCTCCATCTTTTGATTGGTCATAAATTCTTCTCTTCTCCACATTGCTGTTAAATTTATTCGTTGTTTTCCTTATTTGCTCATGGTATTATCTTTTACGTATAAATTATGTACCAATTTTGACTTTATCTTAATATAGGGCATGAAATGTTGATCTATACATAGCTTGTGCCATACTATTTTCTAGTTTTCCCAACAGTTTTTGTCAAATAATAAGTTCTTACCCCAGAAGCTGGAATCTTTGGGTTTATCAAATAGTAGATTACTATAGCCATTTACTGCTGTATGTTGTGTATGTAACCTATTTCACTTTTCTGCTTTTTATTTTATGAGAGCATTTATTCTATTCACATCATAGTTTTGAATACTAACTGTGTATTTCCCTCCATCCTGTTTTCTCCCCAGTTTATACTTTTCTCTCTTTTTTCACCCTGTCCCTTCCATCATTGTTTTGCTTTTGACCAGGCCTCCCTCAACATGCTTTCCTTTCTATCAGCTCCTCTTCCCTTTTCTTTCTCCTTTTTCCTCCTACTTCTCTATAAGGTAAGATAAATATCTATATCCAACTGAGTATGTATGTTTTTCACTCTTTTTACCAAATCTGTTGAAAGCAAGGTTGAAATAATGCTCACTCTCTCCATTATTTCTCTTTGCTATAATAAGTCTTTTGTGCCTCTTCATGTGATGTAATTTATTCTGCCTTTCTTCTTGTCCCAGTATAATCCTCTTTCACCCCTAATTTTTATATTATCACATCAAGGTTAACTTATATCTACACTCTCTAAGTATACTCCTTCTAACTGCCCTATCAATTGTATTATATTCAGTTGTATTCATCAATTCGAAATTCCTATCCAGATTAGTTAGAGTACTTCACAACTTCACCAATGGTGCTTTAGTATATCTTTCTTTCCACAACCCTCCAACATGGACTGTTCTCATTTTTGTTTGCTTATTTGCTGAAGGAGAGGAAAAACCTCAGAGTGGTTTCAATTTGCATTTTTCTTACTAGTGTAATCTTTTTATTTACTGGAGTAGTCTTTTTATGTTGTTTAGAGTTAACAATTCTTCTTTTGAGAATAGTTTGTTACTATCCTTTGACCATTATCTGTTGGGGAATGGCTTTTTATCTTTTTCTTTCTGGTACTTTTATTGTGTTATATATGCCTGCAAAATACATTGAATTACAAGCACTTATCAAAATGATTTGTATATTGTAAATATTTATTCTTAAACTATTTCAGAGCCTGAAAGTCTGAAAAGAAGCTCTCAAACACTAGTATTATCTTTCTTAAATAACTCACTGAAAGCCAGTGTATTAGGAACCCTAGGTACAGTTGATATAAAATGAAGGCACAAAGTAATTCATTTACTCCTACTATACTTACCACAGATCGGAAGGTGTCAGAGTGGAATTGGTCCTAAGAGATGATGTAGTCTTTACTCCCAGTTTATGAAGAAACAGAAGACAGAGAGGTGAAGTGATTTGTGAAGATCATACGATTATGCGGAGTTAGCATCCTAACCACTGAGTTCAATTTTAGGCTTCTGATTTCAAATTCAATGCCCTTTTCAGTATGCAATAGTTTTCCTCTGCTGGAAGTTTTCCCTTTCCCTTCCTAGAAGAGAAAGGACAGTTCTAAGTATCTTTGACTTTTTCTTTTCACTCATGAGTCATAATAAAAAAATGACATTCTTTATAGAGTAACAATATCCAGTTGAAAAATTTAAAGTTCAAAAGCCATTTCTTTAGAAACTCCACAGCATTTCTCAAACCATTTTGTCCATGTTGACAGACCTAATAAATGCAGAGCTTTCCTGGAAAGGCCACTGACCACTGGCATAGAGGAGTGAAAGGAGGCATTAGTTATAGTTGTAGTTACTGCATGGCCAGAATATGGGTAATTCATTCACCAAATTTTGTCTTCCTGTCATGTAACCCTGCTACTGCTGCTGCTGGGGCATCTTCTGAGCTGTATTATGGAAGACTATTTCCTGGAAGTTCTAAGTCTCTCATGTTTGGAACTCTTGTAATGGGGTTATACTGTCCCTGTTGGTGAGAACCTGAACAGTAAAAGGCTTCTCCCTGTATATCTTGCTATGCGGCCATGTACAACTCCTTGCTCCCTTCCTGTATCTTGTTCTGGAAAGAGTAATGGTCAACTTAATATTCCAACCCTTCTGGAAAGAAAATCAATTGCTCCAATGACTCTCCATAGAACACTTCCTTTTTTTGTGCTGTCTCCTTCATTTAGAATGCAGTTCCTTAAGAACAGAGACTGTCTCTCTTTTGAGATTATCTCATTAACAGATAGTAATGTGTTTGGCACATAGTAAAAGCTCAAATAACTTCCATTTAACCATCCATTCATGTGCATCTTCATTCATCCATTCATCTTTCCAACCATGTATCTCCATCTATCCATGCATCTGCTCATTCATTCAAAAAACATTTCTTAAGCACCTAACTGGGTTCATAAAACTATGCCATTTTAGTGAATGTGTTGCAAAATTGAGAAAAGGCAAAAGTCCTTGTACACTACAACGCAATCTGACGGTCAAGTAGAGAAATAAAGCCAAAACAAATACCCACAAAGCAAATTGTTACATGATAAGCATATTTGAAGAGCACAGTCTTATTTGTTCCAGAACAAGATACAGTTTTGGGAGGGGGTGTCGTGTCATCCTATCTTCTTATATTAAACTTTCAGTTCATTAAAACCTCCAGATGTTTCTTTTGACAAATTTGTTTAACCATACCTTCTTCATCTTATAATTGTGAAATTGATTTTCGAACATACTTGTAGAAATTTACATATTTTCTATTAAATTTCATTTTATCCATGTCTCATGATTCTAGACTATAGAGATCTTTAGTAATTCTGACTGTATTGTGTCAGTTATCTTTCCTAGCTTTGTATAATTTGTACATCTGACAGGTGTATATCTTCTGTTACTTCATCTATATTGCTGATAGAGCTATTGAACTATGAAGATCTCCAGAATGTTCTACTCTTCTGAATTCTATTCCAAATTTGCAGTGGTCCATCAATGACAATTTTGGGGTTTCAGTCATTCTTATAGCTATGAATTCACTAGGTTGTATTTTAAAGTAGTCTACATATCTATTTCTTGTCCAGAAGGACTGGACAAACAACTTTGTCAAATTGCTTTTCTAAAATAAAAAATATTATTTCAATAGCATTTTTTTCTGACATGCTTATCTTAAAGGGCCAGCTTATGGTCTTTGCAAGTCCTGAGCCAAATTTCTTGATCCTTCCATCTCCAAAGTCAGAGAAAGACACATAGGTATCATATACCTCTTTGCTATCCCTGACATCCTTTGTTTACATCAAGTGGATTAGAAAGGATTGATTGATCAGTTATCTTTGATCACACACACACACACACACACACACACACACACACACACACACAC
>JAJPUD010000713.1:249367-261589 GCA_023553655.1 Myrmecobius fasciatus
TTCAATTCTAATTTTTAGTCAAATATTTTCTTTAGTTAGCTTTTTAGACTCCTTTTGATTTTGGCCAATTGAACTTTTAAATGAGTTGTTTTGTTCATTGGATTTTTTTCCCATTTGACCGATTCTATTTCTAGGGAGTTGTTCTCTGTTCCATTTCACTGTCTGTTTTTCAAAGTATTGTTTTATTTTTCCATTTTGCCAAATCTGATTTTTTAAAAGAGTGATTTTCTTCAGACAATTTCTGTGTTTCCTTTTCCAAAGCTCTTATTTCCTTACCACATTTTTCTTCTAACTCTCTTTTAAGATCCTTTTTGAATTCTTCCAAAAGAGCTTTTGGGGCTGTAGAGCAACTTCTATCACCCTTTGAGCCTTCATTTGGAGCCATTTTGCCTTTAGTGTCCACAGGGTTTGAGGTCTGTTCTTCCCTGTATCCATAATAGCTATTTGTGGTCAGAACTCTTTTTTGCTTTTTTTGTAAAGGTGAAGGTCTACTCTTAGGGAATAGAGGAGATTTTCCCAAGCATCCTCTAGAGACCACGGTGACTTCACAGTGCCTTGGAGCTGGTGCTGCTGGTGGCTTCCTTCTCATATTGCATGGACATGGCCAAGCTCTATTTATTATGCTGGTGTTCAGAGGTTCACTATTTGCCTTCTGTAGTTGCATTGGAGGTATCACAGCTAATTTACTTATCCACTGACTTCTGAACAAGCACAGAGTTGCCAATGCTGCTAAATTTTGGTTAAGATCCTCCCAGTAGTTTCCCTGGCACATACAGGCTTCTCCACCCTGGGACTCATTGTGCTGCACCTACACTGAGCCACCTCATCCCTGTTTTATTGAGATAGAGTTTCCCTGAAATTATTCCAAAATATCTTCTGCTGGAAATTTTTGCACTCCAAATATTTGTAGATTCTGTAGCTCCAAAAACCATTGATCTGGTATCGATTCTGAAAGAAGACAGAAAGAACTCAGACAAAAACCTTGAACTTTTTGCCACCTTGACTCTTCCCCTCCCTCTGACACTGGGAATTTTTAAAAAATCATTTTAACTGATGCAAGAATACAGTAATAAGGATAAAGTAACAAGTCTATGATGTCTTTTCAATGAAGACACTGAAAAAAGATATGTTATGAGGTTTAGGCCATAAACCCAAATTTGGAAGTCCAATAGTATGACAAGTTGGAACACACTTAGACAAGGGTAAACATGCTTATATAATCATATCATAGCAACATTACATGCTGTCTCATTAGATTATGAGCTCATTGAGAATAGGAACTATATTTTTGTCTCTTTTCATATCCTCAGCACTTAACATATTGCCTGGGACTTAGTAAATTCTTAATAAATATTTATTGAGTGACTGAATGAATAGAAGGAGATGAAGATGTTTAGCCTGGAAAAGAGAAGATTTTTAGGGAACAAAATAGTTAACGTCAAGTATTTGAAGGACTTTCATATGGAAAAAAGATCAGAATTATTTTGCTTGGCCCTTCAAGGCAGAACCATTAGATGTATGGGAAGCACATTTTAGTTAGAGATAAGGAGGAAAAACTATCCTAAAACAGGAAGGACTGTCTCTGGGTAATAGTGGACTTGTGGACTCATTCCACAAAGATTAGTACATTTCCATACCCTTATTCTTGCCACATTCCAGTGATTTTTTTTTTTTTTTTTTTGCTGAGGCAATTGTGCTTGCTCAGGGTCACACAGCAAGGCAGTGTTAAGTGTCTGAGACCAGATTTGAACTCAGATTCTCCTGACTTTAGAGCTAGTGACCTTCCAAGTGATTTTGAATCCCTGAGTCCTGACGCACAAAATCTCCCCATTTTCAACCTCTTACTTCTTTACACATGTGTTTATCAACCTACTCTTCTTTCAAGGCCCCACTTCAGTTCTGCCTGTCCCTTGGAATACCTGTTCTATGATGAAAAAGGACCATTTAATCTTAAAATTCTTCCTTTCTTATTCTATATTTTGGGCTGCTTTTAAATAATTCACTCTTAATGATAACATCTTGTCATCCTTTCTAGCACTAGTTACTCTTTACTTATACTCTCCAACTTACTGATCATGGTAGGGGAATCAGAATATTAATTGCTTCTAATTTCTCTTTCTAAACTCTCCATCTATCATCTTCTGTAAATGACTTCTTCTACTTCTGAGTCCATGGTATCCAAATTTATCATCGTACCTGAATCTTATTGACTATTATTTCTGATTCCCTCCCCCAGGATAATCTCCTTTCTCAATAAGTTCAATGCCTTTCTCACAGACTCTCACTGATAACCTCATACTAGAGGACTTTAACATATATACACTGAATTTTCCCTCAAATACCATAATTTCCTAATTCTGCAATCTATTTAATTTCTGTGACTTATACCTCCATTACACCTCAGCTGCACACAGAAACAGTTCTATCCATTATCTTGCCAACATCCACAGGTTCTACTTCCTGTTCACAAACTTAGAATTTCCTTGATAATATCATAATCTTTTGTAATTCCATTTTTCCTATTCTTTATCTTCACCATCACTTCTATTACCTTGACCTCTTCATTTTTTTTTCTTTAGGCCATCAGCTGTGCACTGGCTATATCATTCCTTAAACTATCTCAGTCCCTTAGTGAACCAACTCAACTTTTTGTAATCCTTCATTCACTCTTAAATCTTTTGTACCTTTTAACACTGATCATGCTTTTTCAAACTTCAACCCTAGTTTACTCCCACTATTAGCTTTCTTTGCTCATATTCTTATGCTGCTAATTGAGTCTACTACAATTATATCTTACCTAATCTCAATTGGGTCCTCACTGCAGCAAGGCAAACATTCTATACTGTATCACTGATTCACTATTCCAGTCCTCACAACAGATGTGTTAAACTTTCTCATCTTTTTCCAAACCTTCAATGGCATCCTCAATCGAGAAAATTAGCTTCATCTGAGGCCTTTTAAAAATAAACTTTAGTTTATTTTAAGCTATTATATAGCTTAACATTGCCATGTACATCAGATGATTAATAAGATGCATTTAGTAACATGTTGTGAAGTCTGTACTATGAATTGCATTATATACACTAATGATTAAGTCTCCTCTCTCTCTCTCTCTCTCTCTCTCTCTCTCTCTCTCTCTCTCTCTCTTTTTGCTGAGGCATTTGGGGTTAAGTGACTTGCCCAAGGTCACACAGCTATGAAGTGTTAAGTGTCTGAGACCAGATTTGAACTCAGGTCCTCCTGACTTCAGGGTTGGTGCTTTGTGCACTGTACCACCTAGCTGTCTCCCTGGTCTCTTCAAGGATGACCTATTCAGGGGCAGCTAGGTGGCACAGTGGTTAGAGTACCAGCCCTGAAGTCAGGAGGATGTGAGTTCAAATCTGGGCTCAGACACTTAACACTTCCTAGCTGTGTGACCCTGGGCAAGTCATTTAACCCCAATTGCCTCAACAGTGATCTGGTCTTGAATTTCCATCATAACTTTCCTCACTCTATTCCAAAAACAAATTTCTGTGACTCCTCCACTTGTTAAATGCTTTTTATTGACATTGTTGGCTGGATTCATGTGTTAGTTGCTCACAAAGAGATTTCTGATTCCTTTATTGGATATTAATTATTTCATAGGCTCCATTTGGAGATTTATGACTTTGGGTATATTTGATAAGCTCAATGAAATCTATTTTTATTGACCTTTATTGTTGCTTAATGGATTGATATCTATTTTGTTCCAAACATATTTCTGTACTTTTGATCTGTTGATAATCTGTTGTAAGGATTTTTATTATTCCTCTTTTTCTTTTTCTCCTTTTTGGTAAAGAAGTGTTAATCTTTCTTTAGCTATCATGAGCATTATTTAATTGAAATTTTACTGCTTTTTATTAGGTCGTTTTCCAAATCTGTTACGGTCCGTTTTACATTTCTGAGAGTGTACATTAAAATTGTTATTGTATACATGTTAATTGCTTTAAACCCATTCTTCTCATTCAATTTTGATTCTAAGATGCCATTTAGTCTCTCAATGTAGTCAAACACAACCTTCTTTTAGATATCCTAATGCTTGATGAACTTAGAACAGACTAAGGGATTTGTAGGTATAATTTTTACCCTTAGTTCAATATGAACTTTTTATTTGCTATCCTTACTTGGCATACATTAAAAGTTTTACATTTATCAAGTGACAATGACTATTTGATAATAACCGTTTAAAAAGATCCCATGTGATGGTCTTTAATATTTTTAAGTTACTATATAGCTTAACATTCCCATGTACGTCAAATGATTAATAAGATGCATTTTTTTACTGTCTCTAATTTGAAGTCATACTTCATTCTATTTAAGAGATGGTAATGCATTTAATGAGGCAGAACTAGATGGACTAAAATGAATTTTCTCAAAAATGCCATATTTTTATTGTTCCAGACATTATTATGTTGTTTGAATGCTTAAAATAAAGAAACATTTATATATGTATACATATATGTATACATACACATTACATATGGGCATTGTGTTTTCAGTATACTTGAGTTTGTTTTATATGCTTGTACTGCAAAAAAAGCGAAGAATACTGAATTGAGTCAAAGGCTTTGTGATAATTAACAAAGGCAGAATAAATGTTGCTATGTTTTGGTGAAGCTTATTAAAAATATTGGATCAATAGCAAGTTGATCTTCACACCCCTGAGAATTTTGGCAGGTCCTTTTCACTTCTCAGTCAACAAACATATTGTTTTATTTTACGTAATTTCAATCTTTTTTAGTCATGTGAGCTGTGAATACTTAAGTACATTAGCTCATGACTCACTGATATTAGAAGAGAAATTGGCATTCTCATTCTGAATAAGTAAAGTGATGGTTATGTGATATTTCTTGTTAAGAAAGGTAAAGTCAGGTTTATTTCTAAGAAGAAGCAAGTATAATGCTTTGCTTGTGGCAGTAAGTTCTTATATTTCTCCATTTTTATTTAATGGAGTTGATATAAAAATGGTTCTGGGACACACCACAATTTTGCCATTTTTCTTTGCTTAATTCTATTCTACAGGATGATAAAATAATTGCATTTTATAATTTAACAGAAGTATCAGACTATAAGCTCAGATTCCAGAAGCTCATGGAAAGTTTTTTTAGGGCAATTCTATTATGAGAGAGTGTGGTGATGATGTATACCCTATGTTATTCCTATATGTTTGGAAGTGGGAATGCATTAACAACTCGGGAATAAGGAGAAGCATCTTAGAAGGTGATCAAAGTGATGAGCTTTGAAGAGAATGAGAGGTCCCAAAACTTAGAAGTGAAGAGGGATAACATCTCACATTTGAAGCAGAGCTCATACAAAAGGGGGTCAGAGGATGAATATGAAGAATAGTAAGCAATTCAATTTGATTATAATCTGGAAATATAGATTAGGGAGAGATTGTGCAAGGGTGTACAACCCTAACAAAGGAGTTTGATCATGGTGGAAGGTGTATGGCATTGTCAGACTTATACTTTAGAAATATTGCTTTGTCAGCTACATAAAGGATGGATTGGATAGGGGAAAGACCAGAGGCAGAGAACAAAATAAGTGGCCATATTAATTCAAGTGAGAGGTGAGCAGAGATTCCAGGTGATAGTTGTGTGAGAGGAGAAGAGGAAGATGAGAGATGTGGGAGGTAAGAAGTAATTAGACTTGATAACCTATTGGATGTGGAAGATGAATCAAAATGAAGAGTTAGGGTGACTCCTAAATTGTGATCATGAGGTACCTGAAAGGGATGGTGGCCTTCCCTACAGAATCAGAGAAGTTAGGATAATTGATGTATTTGGGGGAAAAGTTAATGGATTCTATTTTGTGCATAGTGGATAATAAGGTTATTCCTCTTGTTGCCTATTTAAAAAATTTGTTTGATCATAATATAACTTTTATGTTAAATAGGAAATTAGCTGGCACAGTACTTAGGGCATTGAACCTAGCGTAAAGAAGACCTGAGTTCAAATCTAGTATTAGATGCTTACTAGCTATGACATCTTGAAAAGTTTTTAACCTATCTCAGTTTCCTCATCTACAAAAAAAAGAAGATAATAATAGCATCAGTAGTAGTTGTGAAGATGAAATGAGAATATTTATAAGGTGCTTTGCAAACCTTAAAGCATTATATAAATGCTGGTTTTCATTATGACTGTGATTGTGACTTAAGGCAATTGTTTTCAGTTATACCAATCTGCTCTCTAAAATAAATCACAAAACATGTCTTTTTTCATTGAAGATATATAGCATGAAATATCATAGCTATTAAAGAAATTCCAAAGTGGCCCAAAGGGATTAGATATATCTATGAGGGACATAATGTGCTTTGGAAGATCCATTTTCAAGACTGGCTCACCTAAAACAAGAGGCATAAGTGATAACATCTAGAAAATATATGACCAGAAAAGGAAGTGGACCTGTTCTGTATCGAGTAGATAATAGATGGACAGTCCATGTGATGTCTTTGAACTCACATATTTTAGATCTTGAAGATGTCCTCCAGAATACTGGGTAGATGGCCTATGGAGAATTATTAATCATCCATTTATTAGTCTCTTATCTGTTAGGCACTAGCAATACCATGTGGCTTAGACACTATCAGAAAGTGGCAACATGGGGATAATACAAAACATAAAGCAGAAACAAGATTACTTTGGAGGGGAAGTACTTTTTAAATCTTAAAATTTTAAAATATTATATCAGTGATATTTATTTTTGTTATTATTGATATCATCTTAGAGTCATTGTCCCATGATGGGATCGCATCCTATCCTAGTCCTATCCTAGACTCAGGAAGACCTGAGTTCAAATCTGACACTTTTTAGCTATATAATCATACTGTGATTCTGTGAGCCTTGGTTTTCAGATCTGTATCATGGATATAATTCTATCTCCCTACCAGAATTGCTGTGAGACTCATGATATTATTAGTCCTCTTCAAGGACAAAAGACAAACAACAATGAGGTAATCTAGGTAATGTGCCTTGCAAACTATAAAATGATACATAAATGTCAGTTATTGTTATCATCTATGTTTCTGAAACATTCTGAATCTATTGGGGAGAATGAAGATCCTGTTAGGGAATGAATATATAAAGTAGTAGAAAAAGTATTGGATTGGGACTCAGGAGAACTTGGATTTTAATCCTAGTTCTCCTGACTAATTTGCCATGATTATCTCCTCTCTCTGGGTTTCCATACTCAATGGAATTAAGAAAGCTGCACATATTCTAGAATCATGGAATTATAGGATGTTATAGTTGGAAGGTTCCTCCATGGGCATCTAGTTCAATCAGTGTCTGAATAAGAATCACAACACATCCAACAATTAGCCATCCCCATGCTCTGCATGAAGACCTCTGGTGAGGGAATTGAAAAAGTGGGATTAGATAGGAAGACGTGAGGTCCTTCCAGATTTAATATTTGATGGTACCAAAATGAAAAGTTTTTGAAATAGAAAAAAAATCTTATCTTAATAATCTCCATTACTAGTGTGAGTTCTCTTCTTAGGAGAGCCTTTAGATTATAGTATCTCAAGTCTTAAACTATGTAAAATGTTCAAGTTTGGTATTCCCTTTCTTATTGCTCCTTCTTATCCTTCCATTATTGAATGAGCTGGATATAACTAAGCAGGGAGGGAACTGATCAGTAGGGTGACAGGGGCACCAGGGAGAGGGCCACATAGCCTCTAGTTGGTGGTTGATGTAAGCATTCTCCCTGATCTATGAGGCCATTCTTAAGAAGAATGGCTTCAATTCTCCCCAGGAAATGTGGACCAAGCAATATTGCCAATCCATATTCTCTCCTGTCAAACCTTTCACTTTCGTGGGAGTCTGGAGACAGTTTATAAACTGTGTCTCTGCCCAGTGATCCCGTCACTCTAGCATTTCTAGTCACTTTGTACCTGTTCAAAGCCCTGAAGTATGTTAATATCTGGAAAAAGAAGGAGGGGAAAGATGGGGGAGAAGGAAGTTGAGAACAGCAGAATGAATCACAAAAAAGTAGTCAGAAGGGAGTTAGCAAACATTTATTATCTCTTTGTCTCTGTCTCTCTGCCTCTCTCTGTGTCTCTCTGACTTTCTGGCTTTCTCTGTCTCTCTGTATGTCTCTCTTTTTGCCTCTCTCTCTCTCTCTCTCTCTCTCTCTCTCTCTCTCTCTCTCTCTCTTTCTCTCCTTATCCTCCACCCCCTCCCTACCTTAAAGGAAAAAAAAATAAAAAAACAACACAATTTTTTAATAAATGTCCATAGTCAAATAAAATAAATTTCTACATTATCCATGCCCAAATCTATATTTCTTATTCTACATGTTGGATCTATCAACTCTCAGGAGGTGGATAATATTTTTATTAGTCCTCCGGAATTATGGTTTAACCCTCTCATTTTTGTAAGGATGCTAAAGTTCCAAGAAGGCAATAATCTACAATTAGACAGGGAAAGCCAGAGGCAGGGCCCAAACTCAGTTTTCCAACCTCAAATCAATTGTTCTTTTGAGCCTTAGGCTCCCTAAAGCATTGTGCTTTGGACAAAGTAGGGAAAGTTCGGTATCAGTCATGCTGGGATTCATGGAATCTGGGTTTTAGACACTGGCTCAGACACTTATTTTCTATATCATCCCCTCTCTAGGTCTCAGTAACTTATCTACCAAATGGGATTTGAATGAGATGATCTGCATTGTCTTTCCTAGCCATGTTATTGCAGAATTCTCCCCAGGCATCTGAATAGTGTGTGTGGCATTGTGGTGGTAAGTGGGGGGGGGGAGAAAAGGGATGGAGAGAAGGTGGTGCAAGGGAAAATGAAGATTTCTTGTTTTATCATTAGTTCTGGGTGGCAGGAAAAATGTAGTGTTTTTCCTTTCCAGCTCCTTTCTCACCCTCTAGATCATCTTCAAACTCAATTCATGTCTATTCCATGAAGCCTCTTCTAATTTCTTCAACTGAATGTGATCTTTCCCTTTTAATATATTTCTTTTTAATATTTTATCCATATGTCTTCATATCAAGTCCCACCCTGGATTAGTTACCTGTGTATATGTATAGGCCACAACTTAATTTTTTTTTATCCACAGTGATATAAAGAGAAATCTTGTCAAATACTTTTTGATATTTAAGTAACAGTAGTTGGGTAATCCTGGTGACTCTAAAGGTTCTATAGTAACAAAAGCTGCTCAGATTCTACCTTTTGTTGTTTAGTTGATTCACTTGTGTCCAACTCTTCATGATTCTGTTTTCTTGGCAAAGATACTGTTTGACGTTTCCTTCTTCAGCATATTTTGCAGGAAACCAAGGCAAATAAAGTAAAGTGACTTGTCCAGGATCACACAGCTTGTTAAGTGTTTGGATGTCTGCTTTGAACTCAAGAGAGATGAGTCTTTCTGGCTTCAAGTTTAGCACTCTATCCACTAAACTACCTAACTACAGCATTTTGTGAGGTCATTACTTGGGAACCAGGAAAACTAGTTCCCCTAATTAATTTGCCATGAATTATTTCCTCTCTCTGGCTTCCATTTGTTCACCTGTGAAACAGGACTAAAGAAAGCTACACATATTCTAGACACATGGGATTATAGAATTTTATAGGAGAAAGATTCCTTCATTGGCAACTAGTTCAATCTATGCCTGAATAAGAATCATGACATACCTAACAAGTGGCCATCCAGCCTTGTCTTTGTCACACAAAAAGTGTAACTTTATCATTAATCACCAAGAGAGTATCATTCACAATTTTGTCTAGTAGGTAGTGCTTTACCAACCCAGGGGATCAATAGCAGCTCTCTATAAATCTACCAAGCAATCCAATCAGCCCTACAGAGTACATCTCTTTGAAAATGGACAAAGAGGAGCCTTTGCTGATCAGGTTCTGAGTGAATCTAGGTTATGATATAAATTATTGCTCAGGATTATTAAAATATGGAAATCTTTATGTCTCTAGTCCCCACCCCAAGTTTGAGAAATTCTGTGCTGCCAATCCTCTCTATATTCATGATTCACAGGCAGTTGACCTTTCTCTAGCCAATTGGTTTGTGAAACATAATAAAATTGCCCAGAAACTGTCAAGATTTCCATTATGTTGGAGTATTTTGCCTAATCATCCCTAAATCTCCTCCTACTTCATTGGAATATTTGGAAAAGCCCTGTAGTATAAAGAGGGGAGGAGGTATTTGACATGATTAGACATTTCATCAATCAACAGAACAATAAACTAACTCCTGATTTATAGTATTTTTAAAATTCTAAATTATAATTTCTTGCACTGAGAATTTAGCAATTTACTCTTAATGCCAATCCAACTGACCCAGCTTTCTCTGCTCCACACCTGAAGAGTAGATTAGGGAATCTTTGGGACTGTGGTCAGTGCACAGTAGTTCCAATGTCATTCACAATGTCATTTACTGCCGGACCACTTGATAATCAGTTGTCAGTCTTCACTTTGAAGCAACCATTTGTGCTCATACTCCCACATGGTACAAAAAGAAGTCCAAGAAGTCTCAAGGACAAAACAGAAGAAGCTATGTGCATCTATTCTGCTATGCCAAGTATTCTTTCTTCACTACACTGCCTTCTCACACTGCCTTCAGTCTCAGAGTAGGTGTGTATTTCCTTGTAGTTTCCCAAGTGCTGGAAAAATAGTAGTAGTCAGAGCCTAGAGTCTTAATGGAAAGGGGAGATGGATGATTTTCAGGACCATTCTTTTTTTATTAAAACTTTTTAATTTTCAAAAGAGTTTCATGGATAATTTTTCATTGTTAATTCTTACAAAATCTTGTGTTCCAATTTTTCTCTTCTTTCTCACCTCTCCCCTCAATTGCAAGTAATCCAATATATGTTAAACATGGTAAAATATATGTTAAATCCAATATATGCATACATATTTATATAATTATATTATTGCACAAAAAAATCAAATCAAAAAGGAAAAAAAAGGAAAGAAAATAAAATGCAAGCAAACAACAACAAAAACAGTGAAAATGCTATGTTGTGATTCACACTCAGTTCCCACAGTCCTCTCTCTGAGTGCAGATGGCTCTCTCCATCACAAGTCCTTTGGAACTGGCCTGAATCATCTCATTGTTGAAAAGAGCCACATCCATCAGAAATGATCATCATATAATCTTCTTGTTGCTGTGTACAGCGATCTCCTGGTTCTGTTCATTTCACTCAGTACCATTTCATGTAAGCCTCTTCAGGCCTCTCTGAAATCATTCTGCTGACCATTTCTTATAGAACTATAATATTCCATAACATTAATATACCTTAACTTATTCAGCCATTTTCCAACTAATGGGCATCCACTCAGTTTCCAATTACTTGCCACTACAAAAAGGGCTACCACAAACATTTTTGCACATGTGGGTCCCTTTCCCTCCTTTAAAATCTCTTTGGGATATAAGCTCAGTAGAAACATTGCTGGATCAAAAGGTATGCACAGTTTGATAACTTTTTGAGCATAGTTCCAAATGGTTGGATCACTTCACAACTCCACCAACAATGTATTAGTATCCTAGTTTTCCCACATCCCCTCCAACATTCATCATTGTCTTTTCCTGTCATCTTACCTAATCTGAGAGGTGTGTAGTGGTATCTCAGAGTTGTCTTAATTTTCAGCACCATTCTTTTTTTTTTTGTTAAAGCTTTTTATTTGTATAACATATGTATGGGTAGTTCCCCAACATTGATCTTTACAAAGCTTTCCATTACAAATTTTACCCCCAGTCCCCTCCCCTCCCCTAGATGGCAGGAAGTCCACTACATGCTAATAATGTTGAAATGCTTGAGAAGTTATGCAAGAAAAATCCTATCTACAAGAAAAAAAAAAAGAATCAGAGAAAGGCAACACAATGCAAACAAATGTCAGTAGAGATCATGAAAATGTTATGTTGTAGTCCATATTTCATTTCCCTCTCTCTGGGTGTATATGGTTTTCTTCAGTGAACAACTGGAACTGGTTTGAGACAATTCTTCGTTGCAGAGAGCCATGTCCATCAGAATTGATCATCATGTAATACTGTTGTTGCTGGGTATGATGATCTCCTGGTTCTGCTCGTTTCACTCAGCATCAGTTCATGCAAGTCTCTCCAGGCCTCTCTGAAATCGTCCTGCTGGTCATTTCTTACAGAGCAATAATATTCCATAACATTCATATACCATAATTTATTCAGCCACTCTCCAATTGATGGGCATCCCTTCAGTTTCCAGTTTCTAGCCACCACAAAAAGGGC